>CAWUFW010005750.1:1010000-1277845 GCA_963921515.1 Calotriton arnoldi
CCCCTCAAACCCAACAAAGGACAAGATCCATACCTTAAGACAGACAGTACACAGAACAACTCAGGTTCAGATTTCTTCTGTAACCAAGGCCGGACTGACCGTAGTGGGCATCAGGTGTTCCCTGGGAGGCTGGAGAGCTGGTTTTGTAAGGGCCGGGGCTTGTTTTGTTACTAGGGGCCGGTTTTGCAGCAGTGCTGCAATATCGGCCTCCAATAACAAAATCAGCAAGCCAGAATAATACACTCATTTTTGTTTCCAGCCTCCTGGGGTCAGCCAGCGCTTCACACGTGGACTCAACTGGTGGCAGCCTGGCAGTGGCAGTTGGCCCCTAGCTCAAGGTCAGAGGGAGCATTACGGGCGGGAGCTACTCACGTTGAAAAACAGATTATGTTATAAGAAACCTAGGGGCAGATTTACAAGCCCCCTGCGCCACCAGTACGTCACTTTTTGTGACGTGCTGGAGGCGTATTTCACTTCTCCATATTCACAAGGAGAGGAAAAGCCACCCTGCGTGACTATTCCTCTCCTTGTAAATATGGCCCCTTCACACGCAGCACTTTGCGTGGAAGGGGCATTCCATGGGTGTTGCTGTGGGTGTTCCCACGCAACACCCATGGAACGAGACACATTTCCAGATTTACGAGGAATCGTAAATCTAGAAATGCGTGTCAATACTACGCCTCCCCAGGGGAGGCGTAGCGGGGCGCAACGAGGAGAAATGTTTTCATTTCTCCTAGTTTTTTCCTCTTTCAAAGCGTGCTGCATTCTACAGCACGCATTGAAAGAGGAAAATGCCTGTAGTGATTGTTTTTGTGCAGGAAGGTGCCCCTTCCTACACAAGAACAATCTCCCCATGACGCAGGCATCCGTGCACCATGGTGCAAGGGTGCCTGCGCCAGCTCTTGGCTGCAGTTTGTGCGCCAGCGCAGGGGAGAGCTTCGGAAGTGCCGCAGCAAGGCGCAGCCAAAGGGCTTGCGTTGCCGCGCTGCAGCACTTCCTTGTAGATCTGCCCCATAATCCTCCTGTTTTTTTTTTTTCCAAAAGTGCATAAGGCAACACATCCTTGGGGAAAACAAACATGTTAAAAAAGTGCAAAATGCACTCATATTGCGCCCTTCATTAGCGGAGCGAAGCAGACAGGGAAACTGACTTAATATCCCAGTGCCTCTAAAAAATAGATATGACTTTATGTAATGTAACTGGTGCTCATGTAAAGTGCTCCAATACCTTTGGGTCGGGTTGCGCTGCGTAAAAACTATAGAGAAAAGCACAAAGAGGTAAAAACAAACATTAACATAACAAGGAAAGAAAAATAGATAGCCTTTTAGTGGCATATTTGTACAAAGTGAAACCAACCGGAAAGCCTGGATAAAACGCGGCTTCCCCACTTAAATTGTGTGATGTGATGGAGGGTCCCGAAAGTCCCGTACTACCATCTAACAAGAAACCCATTAATGATTTTGCACTACCCACCAAACATGATACTCCTAGATAGGCCCTACCAGGCAGGCTCAGATAGAATGTCTTAATTTGTCCACTTTCCCTTGCCCTGGTAGCACATCCCATATAGGCCCAAGCCCAGCTCCCTAGATAGACCATATTTTACATAGGCCCAAGCATACCTTCTTAGATACAAAAGTGTAGGCCCAAATGGAAGTGACTCTTGCTCTCATTTTCATAATAATAATGAAACAGACCTCGTAGGCCTCACTGATCTGCTAGCAGAAATCTGTCCCATCCACCCAGATACAACATTAGCCTGTCTTGTAACTTTCCACAGTTACAAGAGCAAGGGTGGCCCCCACCCACTTGACAACTTGATGGAACATCTGGCAGTGTCACATGCAAGATTTGTGATATTCTTAGCTATGGGACTTTCCGCACTTGCTAAACTGGAACCCAAGGCAGGAACTTGACCAAGAATTAATATATTTAATATTAATTCTAAAGCATTTTTCACGGTAAAAGTTATCCTTTGTTTACTTTTTGCGGTCAGAGAACTCTGACCTGCTGCCACCAGTTCTGTTTTATCCTGATACCACTTCTCATTTAAAAGTTTCCAGTAAACCAGGTGGCCGAGTGGCCTGCGTCACATCTCGTGTCAAGCCTCGTGCACACGTAGACGTAAGTTCTGCATTTAACGATAAAGTTCTGCATTCAACTATATAAAAGAGCCTCGCCCACACTATAAGCTTTGAACTCTTCCATTGCATCAGACCTTGACTGCATCTGGAGGGCTTCCCGTGCGATCGATCGTCCGTACTACTGGGCTAGAGCTTCAAACTTTCAAGGTGGTAATATTCTTTTCTTAATAATTTAGCCTTTTGGCTTTAACAACCTATCTAATGGCATAGCCTATTGGCATTGTCAGCCTATCTGATTATTTCACTATTGGTTTTGTCAGCCTATCTGATTATTTCATCATTCGCTTATTCAGCAACTTTAATAATTTAGCCTTTTGGCTTTGACAGCCCATCTAATTCAGTTCATTCTAACCCAAGCCATTGCATTTAACTTAGTTTAAACTACATAGTCTTGAATGGTGTTGCTTTCTTAAGAAAAGATTAGCCTTCTAGGCACTAGCCTACCCATCCTCTTTAGAGTTAGGGTTGCTCCTTGGGCAGCTGCTTATAGCATAATATTTTGGTCATATATTTGCTTCTTTGAACAACCGAGTTTGAACATTGTCGATGCATTTATTTTTTCATCCTGCTCACATGTAGGTGGGCAACATTTAAATTGAATTGTTTTATGCTTTGACCTGATCATGTGTTGATGAACACACATTTACGTTGAACTGTTTCCTGTGGGTTTGAATTGCTTAATAAAGTGCTACTGTATTTGACATCGTTGTTCCTTACTTTCAAGAGAACGTGCAGAGCGCAGGTCTTGCTCTCGTGAGCTGGTAAGCCATGTGTGACCACTGCAGTGTCTCTCCATTTACCCCCCATCAGATGTTAGGCAAATATTTATTTCACTCAAACTCCTAAAGTACTATCAAATATGTGAGTTCAGGATACAAGTTGTACAAAAATCTTTTGTGTTTGATTTAATAGACAAGTATGTGCCTCTGTAATAATTAATATGGGCTATATACGGTGTTTGCATGATATCGGTCTTGCCTAGTTAGTTCACTAATGGTCCATATTTAAAAACTATCACTTGTAAGTACTTCTCAGTGCAGTGCTATAATGTGACATATTGATGTCAGAGCTTCCACCCGTTAAAATATACACTTTTTTTAATTTTGAAGAGACGTTATCATTATTAACATGATGACTGTTGATGGTTTACATAGCAAACATTTTCAGGGCTCGGCTTGTGCCTGGGCTCTAAGAGCCAATCCAGACCCTTGGCTCGGCTCTCCCTGGTGATTTGCTGGCTCTCCCACCTCGGTCCATAATGCTCTTCCTAGCTTCTGCTGCACTTCCCTGCACAGTTAAAATACTTTAAATTCATCTCAAGGGACATTTTATCCCCTTGCAGTGATGAGAACTTGCAGCCAAGGCAGGAATGGTAAGGCTGAGGTTTTATTTTATTTTTAGGTCTCGCGCCTAGCGTTGCAGTGCGCAGCACTGCTCGCGCAGCGCGAGACCTTTAGAAAGGGCTTCTGAAAACGACCCACACGCTCGTGCGTGTGGTTTTGTTTTCGGAAGCCCACATTGGCTGGAGCGTACGTTTTTTTTATGGAGACGGCACGCGATTGGTCAAAGGCGGGCGCATGTCCCGCCTTTGCCGCGCCCATTCCCGACGGTGGCCAGAACGCGCAGCAGCGCGCGTTCGTCTCGCTTTTGCTGCCGCGCTCCCTCCCCCTGCTCCTCTGTGGTGCACGCGCACCACTGTTTATTTTATTTTTTTTAAACCGCGCGGCCGCCATTTATGCTCTTCGAGGCAACGTGACCCGCTCATGTGACTTGCAGCAGCTGCTGCTGTTCACTTGAGCCGCGCATCAGGTCATCCTGGTGCGCGCGCGAGGAACAGTCCGTGGCACTAGCCGAGGGCTTTGTGGGCGACTGTCAAGGGAGCCATGTAGCCTGTCACGGCCAGCTTCCTCCTGCAGCCGCCTGTCTTCCATCCGGTAGGTAGTGCGAGCTCTTGGGCACAGACACGAATAATCGCAGTCCGTGCGGCGCGGCATGTTCAGCACCTTTCAGAATGTTGGGACGTCCAGTATTTTTCGGAATTAATTGAACGATAGGGTTTAAGGGGACTTTTGCAGCGAAGATACATAAATATTCAGTAATCTACTTTGCTTCCTACAGAAACTGAGTGCCAGACGGGCTCTTTTGCTGTTGAAATTACGTCGTTGCCCGCCCAAAACCTGCTCCACCCCCAAGAAACTGGTTTAGGAAGTCTCTCTTGTTACACGCAGCGTCGTATGTTTGTAAATGTTTGCATATCGCCAAATAGTAGTTTTACTGTAACTTTTCCTACCAGCGTTACAGTGTGGAGATAAGTTCAAACTTCCGACCTCCCTCGTCTCCCAGCCTATCCCTTTGTTCGTTTAATCTCTACTCCGCGCACGACCACATAGCTGCCAAGTTTATTTATTTATAATCACCGCATGTCTAAGTTCGTTCTTGATTTAGAATGCTCACATCAGTCACTTCCGTTTTCTATTTGTATTTGTTTTTGTATGCTGTTTCGCTTTCTTTCCATATAAGCAGATTTTTTATATATATATATATATATATTCCCTAGAGACTTAGAAAGCTGTTGTTTCCCGGGTGTGAGGATGGGAGAGGGCTGATGGCAGGACGATGATTTAAGACGATGTGTGGGCATACCACTGGGGGACAAATTAGCATAGGCAGTGTGCGATGGCATTGCAGAAAGCTGTCTCACAGGAAGTGAAGTCGCAGTCACAAGAAGCTCTTGCTTGACTTTTTACCGGGTGGGTGTTTTCCCTAATTGTTTAGTATTTGGTTTCTGGGGGGGGTGCAGGACAGGCAGTTGTGCAGCCTTCAGTTATCAGAGCAGAGGTTGAGATAGATGAAGTGTGTGTGTGTGTGTGTGTGTGTGTGTGTGTGTTCCCCCCCCCAGACCTTGTTCTAATCTAAGCCATGCCTTGTTCCCTTTTAGGAAGCATGGTCATTTGTTGTTTGCCTTCCCTTATCAGTAATGAGGCTGACATCCCAGAGAGAAAAGTTATTATTCAGCATGAGTGCTGCTAGAGACTGTGTGCCTCTTCAAAGTGACAGAAATATGCCCCCAGAGATTGTGTGATTGAGGCACATTTGGTCTCAGGGTGTCAGGGAATTCTTAGGCCACCATGCACCCTCTCAAGGACCGGTCGATCTCCGAGGCTGGCACTCCTCCCTGCAGTAATCCCCTGGCGCCGCAGCTGACCAGCAGCTCACTTTTCACAGGTTGGTTTCCTGCTAGTTACTTACTAAAGACCCTTTGCTCTCACGCACACACCAGTCGCTAAAGAAGACAAAAACACCGGTGTGAGCTCTGAACCTTTTGCTAATTGGGCCACGGGGGATAGTTTTCTAAATATATATGTTTCTCCCAAATGAAAACGGTGCTTCATTTGCTCCGCGATGGATTTAATGAAACACTGCAATGAAGCTTCAAAATGCAGGATTTTAGATAGCTGCGCCGTGTTTTACTATGGCAACCTGCATTTTAAACCTCTGCAGCCAGAACCCTAAAAAAGCTTTGCTCCATAACACAGAGAGGAAGGTTAAATTCTAAGGCCCATCTATATTATACGAACTGCACCTGTGACTGACTGACCGAGCTCCACCGACATTCCAGAGAAATCTCCTTGCATGATCTAACTATTTCATTATTCTGCAGCCAGCATTGAAATAATGCGATACAAAAGGGGATGATGGACGGAGCGTTTGAGCCAATCAAACACTCACCCCCAGTCAACTGATCTGGGTTTAATCCATCATCATTCTTTAGCTCACTCCACCACCCCAGTTCAGACATGGCCATATGCAAATCAGTCTGACCCTGTGCCTCATGGGAACAGTCCAGCCCGAACTGCCAAGCCATGTCTTCCCTGGACCGGAAACAAGCATCCTAGGACCGGTTTCTGGCATTCCAGCCGTCATCAGCCAGGCTTGCTTGAATCCAGTGGCAAAGTGAGCAAGGGACCCACGTCTGGGCATACCCCCGCCAACTTAGGGCGAACAAGGCGATACAAAAGGGGATGATGGACGGAGCGTTTGAGCCAATCAAACACTCACCCCCAGTCAACTGATCTGGGTTTAATCCATCATCATTCTTTAGCTCACTCCACCACCCCAGTTCAGACATGGCCATATGCAAATCAGTCTGACCCTGTGCCTCATGGGAACAGTCCAGCCCGAACTGCCAAGCCATGTCTTCCCTGGACCGGAACCAAGCATCCTAGGACCGGTTTCTGGCATTCCAGCCGTCATCAGCCAGGCTTGCTTGAATCCAGTGGCAAAGTGAGCAAGGGACCCACGTCTGGGCATACCCCCGCCAACTTAGGGCGAACAAGGTGATACAAAAGGGGATGATGGACGGAGCGTTTGAGCCAATCAAACACTCACCCCCAGTCAACTGATCTGGGTTTAATCCATCATCATTCTTTAGCTCACTCCACCACCCCAGTTCAGACATGGCCATATGCAAATCAGTCTGACCCTGTGCCTCATGGGAACAGTCCAGCCCGAACTGCCAAGCCATGTCTTCCCTGGACCGGAAACAAGCATCCTAGGACCGGTTTCTGGCATTCCAGCCGTCATCAGCCAGGCTTGCTTGAATCCAGTGGCAAAGTGAGCAAGGGACCCACGTCTGGGCATACCCCCGCCAACTTAGGGCGAACAAGGCGATACAAAAGGGGATGATGGACGGAGCGTTTGAGCCAATCAAACACTCACCCCCAGTCAACTGATCTGGGTTTAATCCATCATCATTCTTTAGCTCACTCCACCACCCCAGTTCAGACATGGCCATATGCAAATCAGTCTGACCCTGTGCCTCATGGGAACAGTCCAGCCCGAACTGCCAAGCCATGTCTTCCCTGGACCGGAAACAAGCATCCTAGGACCGGTCTCTGGCATTCCAGCCGTCATCAGCCAGGCTTGCTTGAATCCAGTGGCAAAGTGAGCAAGGGACCCACGTCTGGGCATACCCCCGCCAACTTAGGGCGAACAAGGCGATACAAAAGGGGATGATGGACGGAGCGTTTGAGCCAATCAAACACTCACCCCCAGTCAACTGATCTGGGTTTAATCCATCATCATTCTTTAGCTCACTCCACCACCCCAGTTCAGACATGGCCATATGCAAATCAGTCTGACCCTGTGCCTCATGGGAACAGTCCAGCCCGAACTGCCAAGCCATGTCTTCCCTGGACCGGAAACAAGCATCCTAGGACCGGTTTCTGGCATTCCAGCCGTCATCAGCCAGGTTTGCTTGAATCCAGTGGCAAAGTGAGCAAGGGATCCACGTCTGGGCATACCCCCGCCAACTTAGGTCGAACAAGGCGATACAAAAGGGGATGATGGACGGAGCGTTTGAGCCAATCAAACACTCACCCCCAGTCAACTGATCTGGGTTTAATCCATCATCATTCTTTAGCTCACTCCACCACCCCAGTTCAGACATGGCCATATGCAAATCAGTCTGACCCTGTGCCTCATGGGAACAGTCCAGCCCGAACTGCCAAGCCATGTCTTCCCTGGACCGGAAACAAGCATCCTAGGACCGGTTTCTGGCATTCCAGCCGTCATCAGCCAGGCTTGCTTGAATCCAGTGGCAAAGTGAGCAAGGGACCCACGTCTGGGCATACCCCCGCCAACTTAGGGCGAACAAGGCGATACAAAAGGGGATGATGGACGGAGCGCTTGAGCCAATCAAACACTCACCCCCAGTCAACTGATCTGGGTTTAATCCATCATCATTCTTTAGCTCACTCCACCACCCCAGTTCAGACATGGCCATATGCAAATCAGTCTGACCCTGTGCCTCATGGGAACAGTCCAGCCCGAACTGCCAAGCCATGTCTTCCCTGGACCGGAAACAAGCATCCTAGGACCGGTTTCTGGCATTCCAGCCGTCATCAGCCAGGCTTGCTTGAATCCAGTGGCAAAGTGAGCAAGGGACCCACGTCTGGGCATACCCCCAGATCAGTTGACTGGGGGTGAGTGTTTGATTGGCTCAAACGTTCCGTCCATCATCCCCTTTTGTATCGCAGCATTGAAATAATGACATTTGTGAAATACGATGCTCGTTTGGTGCAGCTTTTTGTTGGTAACCGTCAGGGACCAGAGATTCTGTCATCTCTGTGAAGTGGATGCTACTTAAGTTAATTAAACCCGTTGCCAGTCCCGCTTTATCAGCTTTATGGATTCCAGGCTAGGTGCCCTTCCCAGTTTGTTTACCTCTGTCTGCTGTGGGTCCTGTGCCAGCACCTTCTTCTCCTCCATCAGGTCAAACCCAGTCTTCCCTCTTCCAGTCCCTCCTCTTCTGGACCCTCTTCAGATTTTAAAACTGCATCCCTCTCTGCTCTCTTCCCCTTCCTCATATATTCTCGTTTGTGGTAACGTGTTCTTCACTATAACCACTCGCCAACGATTGGCTGTGTCAGTGCATAATGTTTTCCTGTGTATGGAATGTTCCCAGCTCTCATTTTAATGATTCAGGCAAACACCTTTGGCTTTATCCAGTATATTATACTGGTCACTTGAGGCTTCCTTCAAAAACAGGCATACTCCACCCAGTTCCCTATTTAAGCTCTTACACTGTGCTTGCATTAATGTGTGCTTTTGTGTTTAAGGCTCCAGCTTCAACGCTAAAGACACAATTCCACACCACACCACACAATTCAAAACCACCCATCACAATTACACTACACATAATACCACTCAGCACAACTTCATTCAACAAATAATAACACTGCTCACTACCACATAAATACACCCAACATACTACCAGTCTATACCACATAACATTATTAAAGTTTGAGCTATTGGTGTTGCATTATTTAGCAATGCCAATAGCTCAAACTTTAATAATGCGAGACCTATTGCATTGCAAATGCTTGTTTCCATTTTGTCTCTTTCTAAGCTGTGAGGGATCCCTAGGAAGGTACAGAGGAAAGAGCACTTATTTAACAGCAGATTGTCCCATTCATTGGTCATCCGTCTGGGGATAATAAAACATGTTTTAGAATAAGACAATTGACCATATTATAAGACTCCATTACCTACTCAGCCTGCTTTCCTCAGGAAGATTATTTCCTCTGGGGTGGCGCCGCCTGCTCGGCTGCCATTTGGCGTTTTTCTCTGCGGTGGTCTCCTACCTTGTAACGCTCCTCTCTGGGGCCTTGTCTCTGGTCTCAGGGTGTGCTGATCCCTCCCTGTGGGTGCTTCTTGTTGGTGGTGCTTACGTTATTGTGCCATTGACCTTGAAATCAGTCCATGAGTGGGCTCATTGTTGTACCTTCTTCCAGACTTTGCTGGCCCTGAGTTCAGATCTTGCTTCCTGTTTCAGCGACCAATGGGCTTGTTCTCCTGTTCGAGTCAAGCAGCCACTGTAAGGTCATCATTTACTATGCTTTAAAAGCTCATACAATTTAAGATATATAATGAAAAATGTGTTGTCAAATGCACCATTTTTGCAATTTTTTCGAAGTTTTCTTAGGTGAGAAACCCCACAAGCCCCCCTTGTTGTGGCCAGGTTCGCTCTCTGCACTTGCTCCCTATGCACTTTACCGGGGGCTGATCTGACAAAATTTGCCAGGGCTACTTTGGGTTCCCCATGCGGCCCAAAGATAACATCCATATACAGCACCTTCAACCCTCAACAAGACCTTGCAACTCATATACCTGTTTTGGCCAATGAAACTACCCTGACAACATGGCCCGGCATCCAATCAGATGAGACCGCCACCACAATGAAGTTCATACACACTGGCCAGCTTAGAACCCCTACCATCACCCTTCTCCAGAGGACTTCAACCCATCATAGAACCACTCATCAAAGCACTCACACTCATCCTGAATGCCTTCATATCTTCAGCTGCCTTCCAGGACACTTGATAACAAGCCACAATCCTTTTTCTACTCAAGAAACCTTCCGCAGATAGATCTACAATCGCCAACTACAGACCCATATCTATGCTACCTTACCCTGCCAAAGACCTAAAGAAACTCATCAACAGACACCTCACCAACCATCTCAACAACCACCAACTCCTCAACTCACACAGTCAGGCTTCAGAATCAACCACAGCACAGAAACTGCCCTCATCACTACCACTGACAATATCCGCATGATACTAGACAGAGGAAACACGGCAGCCCTCATCCTCCTCAACCTTCTCAGCATTTAAAACTGTCCTCCATCCTATCTTCATCCGATGCCTACATGAGATTGAAACCCAAGGACTCACTTTCCTCTAGATTTCTCCTTTCTGACTGGCAGGACAAAAGAGGTCAATCTCTTACTCATTGGATGCACACAATCTCATGTGTGGAGAATTTCAAGGCTGCACAAACTGATTTACCAACTGTCTGAAGACCAACAGTCTCAAACTCAAGGCAGACAAGACTGAAGTTGTGATTTTAGTAAGAAAAACCTTGCCATGAGGATACCTGGTGGCTGGCCGAACTGGGACTCACACCCATCCAAAGCTCCCATGCCAAGAACCTCAGGATCATCATTGACAACAAACTGGACATGACCACACATGTGAAAGCTGTTGCAGCCTCCTGCTTTCACACCTTGAAGATGTTGAGGAAAATATTCAAATGACTCCCGAGCAACATTAGCAAAACCATCATACATGCCTTTGTCACCAGCAAGCTGGACTAAGGGAACTCCCTTTACTCCAAGATCAACAAACAACTCACCAGAAGGCTACCTATCATCTGGAACTCGCAGCCAAAATCACCCTCAACCTTCCAAGTAGCACATGCCACAATACAAGGAGCTCCATTAGCTCCATATACACAAGTTGCTCAGTTCAAACTTCACACCCTTACCTTCAAAGACCTACACAACACTGGTCAAGCCTACCTTAATAGTTGCATCTCCTTTCACAAACCTTCCAGACACCTCCGCTCAGCAAGACTCCTACTCGTACACATCCCTCGCATACATAGAACCAGATCTGGAGTTTGGGCCTTCTCCTACATTGCACCTAAAGTGCGGAATGACCTACTGCTTTGCATCAGAGCCTCTTATTCCCTTCTTGAGTTCACAAGAAGCTGAAGACCTTGCTCTTTGAATAGCCCCTTCCCTCCCCATCTGCCTATCTGGCTAGGCTCACACCTGCTCAGCCTCAGGATACCCTCCAGGTGCAAATGCCCTCTACAGATACGCATAACATAACATAAGCTGCATCTTCTTCATAAGGAGAGGTAAGACCTCATCTTCATCCTTAACTTATTGTGGCCATTCTTGACTTTCTGTATAATTCTTGTTATAAGATGGTCATCCCTGGTATTGCATTACAATAAAAGGAGATGATAAGCAGCATCTCCACAACTCTTACAGTCGCATATGGAAGTGCTTGCTAAAAATGATGTGCTAATGTTTGCATTTTTGGAACCAGCAAAGCTCATGTTTAGAACAAAATTACAGTATTTATGACATATATTTATAACTGATTGTGAGAAATTGGGTTATTGACTGAGGGAGGCGAAAACTCTTATTAAGCAACAACCGCAATCCTTGTCAGAGCAAACCATAAAAGTCACTAAATTAATCTGTGCTTAACCCTCTGGTAGTCAGCACAAGGCGGATGGTGCTGTAGCCCGAAGTGCAGATCCCGCGTTGTCAGTCGTTGCTGGAGGTTGCTGCAGAGCGAAGAGTCGTGTTCACCAGAACTTCGCTTTGGCCCTTGACAGGGCAGAAGGATCTCAGGGTAAGAATGTCCATTCACAGTTGCAAAGAGCCACAATCGACGGATTTCTCTCTTTTCTTCAGAGGAGTACACTCTGATGCCAACAAGGGCAGAGAGGAGTTGGCCTAACGGCTAGGGTGGTCGACCTCGAATCTGGGGAACTGGGTTCGAGTCTCGGCAATGACGCTGAACATCCTGTGATTCTGTGCAAATCACTTAATCTCCCCATGCCTAACAAAAATTAATGTGTCCTCATGTAATGCAACTGGTGCTATGTAAAGCGCTCTGATACCCGATTCAAGTCAAGTTCGCGCTATATAAAACTCTGTAAAAAAAAAAAAAGGCCCAGAACCTGGGGAGGCACCTCTTGGGGATCAGGAACTCACTCTAGCAGAGGCCAGCAGGGCTCAGGGAGGTCAAGTTGCAGATCCAGTTGCAGCAGGTCAACTGGGCAGCTTCTGAGAGGCCTCTGGAGCTTGTTGAGGCCCTGTAGCTCAAAACAGGAGGTTAGCTAGCTGACCCTTGGAGTCACTCGGGTATCCTGAGATGAAGGGAACAGGTAGATTTTTCCTTCTCAGAGAGCAGAGCAGTCCTCTGGCAGCAGGGCACTTCTTCTGTAGTGTCTACAGGTCCAGGAGTGTACTGAAGAGTGAGTCGGAGGGTCCTATTTTTTACACCTGGGGCCAGCTTTGAAGTGGAAGAAACCTCTGGAGTCCCCCCTCCACTCCTTCCCCCACAGATGGTTCTGGAATTTCCTTCCTTCCTCCTCTAGACCCAGGATGTCTGGGGTGGCAAAAGGCTAGAATGAAGTCCTTTGTGTGTGTGCTGAGGCAGCTCCTTTGAACTGTAAGTGTGGCTGTGCACAGCTCCACCTCTCCCATCCTGGGAGAGGCTGGGTCATTCTGTCAGCACCTAGTCTCCCCCTTTGTTACTGTCTGGGAGGAATACACAAAGGCCGACTGCACCTAGTCATCATGTGCCCCAGGATACAGGCTTGAGGCATCAAATGAAAAGAAAAGGCCAACTTTTTAAAACAACTATTTTCAGGAATGTGACCTAAAATTTGACTCTACCATTAAAGAGGATTTCAAATTCCATTTCTTTAGACACCAAACATGATAACTCTACCTGTTCCTAAACAACCTTTATCACTTATTAAATGTAATAAGTTAACCCAATATGATTCTATGGGAGACATCAATAGTAGTGAAAAATGAATTTGTGGGTTTTTCACTACCAGGGCATGTAAAACTTAAAGGTCATGTCCAACTTTTTAAATACAACACACCCTGCCCTGTAGGCTGTACAGCACCTACCTTAGGGGTGTCTTATACATCTTGAAAAGAGAGTTTCAGGCCTGGCAAAAGGTTGATTTTGCCAGGTTGAATTGGCAGTTTAAAGCTGCACCCAGGGTGCAATGAAGGTTTCAGACAGGTTTTAAAACACATGTTTAAAAGGCTACTTAAGTGGGTGGCACATTAAGTGGTGCAGGCCCATTGGTAGCATTTAATTTACAGACTCTGAGTAGATGTTGTACCACTTTACAAGGGACATATAAGAAAAGTAAATGTGCCAATCAAGTGTAGGCCTATTTTACCATGTTACAAGGAGTGAGCACAAGCACCTTAGCACTTGTTAGCAGTGGTAAAGTGCACAGAGTCCCAATGCCAACAAAAACAAAATTCAGAAAACAGGAGGGGTGAAGGCAAAATGTTTGGGGGTGACCCTGCTGAGAGAGCCAAGTCCAACACTGATATTTAATTGATTCCTTATTTCTAGAGATATATATTTGATTTTGGTTCTTTAGTATTTTAAGGTATTTACAGCTGTGCGTATTATTTCATGACTTGCGTAGCAGTATTTAATTTCTATATTGCTAAAAACTGTTTTACATTGCAGTTTTCTGTGCTTTCATCATGCAAGATTTGTCCAACTTCTCTGCTGTTTGAGCCTGAGATTTCTATGTAATTAAACAGTAACATTGCTGTATATATCTGAAAAGGTTTTCTAAAAGTCAGTTTTTGTGTATTGTATTACTGCATTTATGTAGTGCTTTATCCTGTTATAGACATCGCAAACCATGTTGAGCTTTGTATGCCTTTGGATTGCTTCATCCTCCCCCTTCCAAGCAGAGTCTTAATAATAAGATTTTACAGAGACTCTATTTGGAAGGGGTTGGGCAGATAAATGAAGTGAAGAAAAGATGCAAAAATATTTTGAAATTTTTTGAAATATTATAGGACATGTGGCATTACTAGCTTTCTTATCTGCATGCAATGCAGACTATATAGATTTACACTGACATTTAAGGGACATTATACTTTTCACAACATTGTTGGGGAGAGTGAGCACCAGCATGCTTAAAAAGGTAAGGTTTGCCTAACACACCTCAAATTATTGAAATATGTTATTAGTACCCCTTCAGAACCTCTGGAGTTTTAGCCAATTTCTGTCGAAATTGGAGCGGTAAAGCACGCCATGGCAGTGCTTTTTTAAAGTATTGTGAGGAAAACCTTCCGAGAACTGCCATAAAATAGGTATGGTTCATTTGGTTCACTCACTCCAGGAAGGTATAATCACCTCTTTCAAAGTTGACCTTTCCCCTCAGACCCCCCCAAGAACCTATCTGCACTAATTCAATACCAGAGGGACACAAAGGTGTGTCTTCTTCGTCAACAGGACTCGGGTTTGTATCCCATCTGCTACAACCTGTCAGTCAGAAGCGTCTCTCTGCCACTTACTGTTCTGGAGATATACGCATCTGAAAACCCTAAACCGACCTAGCCCAAAAGACGCTTGGGTGCTCTCATTATTGGAAAATTCTGATCACAGCAATTCCTTGAATTTTGGAGAAAGGGGGCGTTGATTTGAGTATTCTCCTGGTAGGTACAACACCCAGTCCTTCTCTAGAGAGTTAAGAGTTTTTGACCCTGGCAACAGCCCCATCCAGCGACTTTGCTAGTGCCCTAGAACCTGAAATACTGGACTATCGGTAGCACTGTTAACTGCACTCCAAGTTTTGTGTGAACTAGCCTTAAGCACCTGAACTATCTGTCTAGGGTGGGAATCCAGTTCATGTTTGGGTGGTGGATTTCTTGGACTCACTGGAGAGGTGGGATTCTTTTTTTAGGAACTCAGCAGCAGGATAGACAGCCCACTACGTTGCAAAGCCTTGCATTGAGAGGTATAAGGAACAAAATTTGAGATCCAGACACAGCATGTCATTCTGCAAACGTATTATTTTGCTGCATCTCTGAATAATTAACAAGCTAAAGTAAATAAACTCTTCAAAGGTCTGTAGGGTTCCAAAAGTAACTGATAAGTTCTCCATAGAATGACCTTAGATAACTCCATTGTTAAATAAAATGTAATGTTTAGCATGGAAATGCTATAAATTTATTTATGTTCATAGCATAACAACAGAAGGTTTTCACACTGTTTTTGTATGCACTACAGTCTTAACCTTCATATCTTACCTGCCAACAAATAATGTCTTATTGTTCCCTGATGGTCTAACACTGACTTCACTTACAATTTATTGTGGATTATCTGACTTTCTTGCCCTCATCACCATCTTGGGTAAACATTTAGGGCTAGCCTTAGCACCTGGAGAATGAGTTGCACAAAGAAAGAAACTTGGCCCTTCAATTGGAGTGCACCAGAGCTGGTGGGCAGCAGACACCAATGGTAAACAATAATATACACAGTTGATACTGCACAGCAACCACAGACTGTCTCAAGACCCCAAGAACAGGTGTCACATTCCGTTGATACAAAGGTTGATAACTGAGCGGAAGAACAGCATTTTGGTTTTCTTTGCTTCTGAAATGGACATAATGCTTTGTTCCATGTTAAGAAACTTTAGACACATTGAGCCTAAGTCACACCCCTTCATTTCATTTTGACTAGATTACCCTTGGATATTTCTTCTCAAGTCAATCCTGTTCTAACCCTAAGCCATTAACAACTTTCATGCCGTCACAATCAGGTGCTCGGAAAGTAGATATTTAGGTTACTCTCCACTAGTAATATGTATCTGAATGGGAAGAAAGAAGAGGATTTGTGATTTTCTGACAATCAATCAACCCATCAATCAATATAAACTTCATTCGGTCTTTAAGATAAAAACCATAAAAGTAATACATGCCATAACATACACATCAGAAACAAGTCATCCTCAATATAATCAATTGAAAAATACATTTAAAAAAAGATAAATACACAGTTAAGAGTCCTACGAAAGATCTAAAAAGATGGCGACTATCCTGCACTCCAAAGGGGTTTAATCAGAGCTGTTTCTCAGCCTTACAGCTACTTTTAAAAAGCTAATAACATTAAGAATGATATCTCCCTAGAGCATTTGCAGGTATATGAGTGTGGGGCAAACCTGAGTAAAATTTGCCCTTTTCAATATGCAGAGAATATAATGTTTCCTAAGTACTATGTAAAAGGTGCAAAACATAGTAAAATGTAGCGTGTCCTACGGAGACTAACTGTCTCAGCTGCAGGACGTGAGATTAACACCCCTGTTCCCCCCCACAAGGGTAGGCTAACAAGAAAGGCAATAGGTCCAACCGAAACATAGTTAATAAAAAGCAGTCATACCTACTTTTCACACACAAAAGGTAAGGCTCAGTAGAGGGCACAGTTTTGTTTCAAATCTGTTTATTGAAAACATAACACACAGGTGTAGCTTATGCAGCCTCACCAAAAAGACATAAGAAAGAACATCATCACTCAATTTGGATACCAAAACATTTCGAATAAAACGGAAATAAAAGAGTCAGAACATTCTCAGTTTAGCTGGCACTGCAAAGGAAGGGAGAGGAAATAAAGTAGAAAGCAAAACAATATGTTACGGACCCTGTTACAGTAACTAGGGTTCTCTCGCAGTTCGAGAAGGGCACAGGGGAGGGAACAAACATCGCTGAGATCTTATAGAGGCTTTCCCGCTTTCCCAATCAGCATCAGTAGGCGATTTATATAAAAACAACCTATAGAATAGCCTGCTCACCTGGCTCATAAACTAAACAGTCTAATATTCCAAATTGAGCGACATCAGGGGCACATAGCTCACCTTAAACAATAGGAAAGAAGAAAGAAGAAGATAAGGGAAAGAAAGAAGAGAGGGTCAGACCGCTCAACCAAATGAAGGAGCGAGGAAAGTGGCATTGAGAATAACCTGTGTTTGGAGGGATTCAGAGGACCTGGCGTAAAGAAAAGGGTGATGCCTCTTCTACAAAGGTGTCGATTCAGGGGAATCTTGCCGATGGCCCCTCACATAAGGTTCAAGGGAGTCATCAAACAACTAAAGGGCACGTAGCCTAGGGGGAACTAATCGAGAGTGCTCCATATTAGAAAGGTATCGTATTAGGGGCTGCCAGACACGGGTGAATTTGGCATCTGCGTGGTTGATACGTGCAGTGAGCAATTCAAGGGCTAAAACGTGCCACAAACGGAGGAACCAAGTAGCCACTGGGGGGCGGGGGGGGGTTCTTCCAAAATAAAGCTATAGATTGCCTGGCTGCACCCAGCATCTGTAGTATCAACCGCCATTCTGTATACTTCATAGCCGTCATTGTCGGGGGTCTAATGCCTCATCATCGGGGAGGAAGGGATAGGGAGACCCATTACATCCTTTATATGACTGAGAATCTCTTTCCAAAACATTACAAGGCTCGGGCAAGACCACCAAATATGTAAAAAGTCCCCTCAGTCTGCCTGACATCTCCAACAAGTCGGGGGGAAATTTTGTAGCATCTGGTGAAGTCGGACCGGGGTAAAGTACCAACGTGACATAAGCTTGTATGCTGATTCGCGCTGCAGTATGCTATGATATCTTTTCGGGATATCCTGCCATAACCGGGTCCAACATTCTGGAGCTATGTCTTCCCCTAAGTCAGTATTCCATTGTTTTTGGTAGGTGTGAGGCAGCGGCTGATGTGAGTGTTGTAAGATGGTGTAAGTGCGAGAGATCAGTCCCCTCGACCCAGTAAATTATCGTACTAAAGTTTCAAAGTCTGTGAGTTTCCTAGTGGCTCCTTGGGCATAGGTCTGAGCGAGTAACCAATGTCGCAACTGATAGTATTGCATCTGAACACCCTCCGGAAGGTGGAAGGAACGTTTGCATTGATCAAAAGAGAGGAATTTGTCGCCTTGAAACAAGTCTTGAATGACTCGGCATTCACCATCAGACCACGCACCAAACGCCCGAGGTTGTAATGCGGGGGAACATGGGATTACGCACAATAGGTGTGTTAGGGGAGGGGAAAGTAGTCAGACCACGAGAGACCGCCAACTTATCCCAAATCTCCAGAACAGTTTTAGTAGGGGTAGCAATGTAGGCACTACGGGGTCGAGCTCCATGAGAAAGCCAAGCCAGATAACACCAGGGCCTACAGGAAACCGCCCGGTCCATATGGAACCAATGTTTCTCACTCTCAGGGACTACCCATTCTGAAATATACCGAAGATGACAAGCCCAATAGTATTCCAAAAGATTGGGGCACGCGAGCCCACCTCGGTCCCGAGGCATCATCAGGATCTTATTAGAAAAACGCGGGCGCGACCGCCCCATATGAAAGAGGTGAAGTCATGTTGGAGTGAAAGGATGTCCGCCTGAGGTATCGGGGTGGGAAGGGATTGGAACAAATACAAAATCTTCGGAAGAAGTGCCATTTTTATAGAATTGATACGTCCCAGCCATGCAAGAGGGAGACCTTTCCATCTACTTAATTCCTCTCGTATCGCCCCCCTATATCTAGGGCAGTTAGCCGATGTCCAAGAGGAAAGCGAGGGGGTCAAGTCTAACCCTAGATATCTGATCGACTTGTCTGTCCATTGGAGAGGTAGTAAACCTTCTAGGTCCCGAACCTCCGAGGGTGGTAGGGTGAGTTTGAGGGCATGAGATTTGGCAAGATTAATTCGGAATCCCGACGCTATCTCGAAATATCGTACAAGTGTGGCTAACGCTGGAAGAGAGGAGGACGGGGAGGTAAGAGAAAGCAGCAGGTCATTTGCAAAGAGGGAAACCTTGTGGTCATATCCCCCAAAAGGAATACCCCGGATATCAGGATTACATCTAATAGCAATAGCAAGGGGTTCCACCATGAGGGCAAATATGAGAGGGGACAGAGGGCATCACTGTCTGGTACCGCGATGAATCGGGATGGAAGCGGTGAGGCGTCCATTAAACCGGATGCGGGTAGTAGGATGCGTGTAAGAGGCCATCAATCTAGAGATCATCATCGGGCCCAAACCTACCCTCCGCAGGACTTCCCGAAGAAAGCGTCAGTCCACCCGATCAAAGGCTTTCTCCGCCAAGGGACACCAGGCAAGCAGGTATGTCCCTGAATTGCGCCTTTTCCACTATATGAGCGATTCGGCGAATGTTGTCCGCTCCCTGGCGTTGGTGGATAAACCCGACCTGATCAGGGTCAATCAGGTACGAAAGGTGGAGTTCCAGCCGGTTCGCCAAGATCTTAGTGTAGATCTTAGCGCCTGTGTTTAGGAGAGGTATAGGACGATACGAGTGAGGGAAAGAGTGGTCTTTTCCGGCTTTTGGCACCAGAACAATCTCTGCTTTCGCCATAGTCGGAGTAAGGCCTGAAGCCTCCGTAAAACTGTTAAAAAGGTGTAATAAATGTTCTCACAATTGTGGGTAAAAGACCCGATAAAAGGCTACTGGCAGGCCATCGGGTCCCGGAGTTTTCCCTACTGGGAGCTGTTTCAGAGCTTTCGTTATTTCCTCCTGCGAGATGGGTTCCTCCATCAGACCCCTATGATGGGCACTAATAGTGTTCCAAGGACATGAGTCCAAGAATTCCCCGACTGCTTCACGAGGGCAGGGAACGTCCACATATAGTGCCCCATAAAAATCCGAGAGAACCGTAGACTTATCAGATTCCGAGATAGCCCATGTACCATCCGAACGCTTGAGTTTGGCTATATGCGCCCTCTTGTTCTGAGCCCGGAGCCGTCGCACGAGACTTGACCCCACCTTGTCACCACCCACATAAAATTTCTGTTTAAGGGCAAGGAGCAGTCGCTCCGCCTTATTAGTGCGATGTAAACGTAGCTGACCCCGTGCCTCTGCAAGTAGACGTTTATTGCGAAGGGATGGTGGAAGGTGATCCCGTCGTTCTAATGTTTTAATGTCTGCGGCAAGTGTATTCTCTACAAGATGGGATTCACGGGTTCTCGCAATTGAAATAGTAGAGATAACCCCACGGATGGTAGCCTTAAAAGCATCCCACCTAGTAGCTTCAGAAGTGCCCGTGAGGTCATTCACGATAAAAAAAGGCCTCAATCTCCTTACGGATGTCAGCTATGTCAACAGGATCTCGTAGAACCTGAGGCGGGAGCCTCCACCTGGGGATAGCCTCCGCATGAGTCCTAGGGGATTGCAGAGATATCGATAAATGTGCATGATCTGACAAAGAGATATCAGAGATCTCTGCAGCAGCGAGCGCGTTTAGTAGTGGTAAAGAAAGAAAGTAATAGTCGATAAGGGAGTAGGATTGATGTACGTGGGAGTAGAAGGAATAGTCTTTAGAATCTGGGTGTAAGTATCTCCATGCGTCTTAGTATTAGTCCCAAGTCCGTGATAGCATTTTTTAAAGTGGCCGACATTGCTCCAGCATTGTGGGGGGCTGGTGCCGTGCGATCCCATTCCGGGTTCCAGACTAAATTAAAATCCCCCCCAAGAATAATCGGTGTGGTGACTGAGTGAAGGAGGTCATAAAGGTGAGAGCGTAAGTATGAATCCTGGTTCTGATTGGGAGCATAAATGTTCACAAGGTTTAGGGATCCCCTACCCCAGGGTATTTGGAGCTTTAAAAACCTCCCACTCTCATCTTTCGTAGCCCTATTACTTTGGACACCCCATTCGGCTTTAAGAAAAACAGTCACACCACCCGTTTTAGTAGGGGAACAAGCCCAGAATTGGCGAGGATACTTGGGGTGAGTCATGAGACGAGTGTCAGAGGAGAGGAGGTGGGTCTCTTGAAGAAATATGATGTCGGGATCTTGCTGAAGTAAATACCGCCAAACTTGGCGCCTTCTATTAGGAGAATTGAGCCCCTTTACGTTCAAAGAGAGGAACTTCACAGGGTCAGTCAGATCCATTCTGAACGGTCCGCTCACCCATAGCAATGTCTAGGCCAACATGGCGGACTCAGTAGCCTCTCTATACTCACTCCATAGTGCAGCAATAGACTCCAGACCCGTTCCGTACTCCCATATTTGCCAGATACCTCCCAAGGTTTCCCAAAGGCTCAAGAGCGCCATAAGCCAGACCCCTTCCCTCCATTAGCAGCGTAACAGGGAGAAGAGAAAAAAAGAATAGAAAATGAAAGAAAACAAAGAGCACCAAAGTACATGGCCAACTGGGCCAAACATTGTTAGAGTCCATAAGAAATAGCCCAAAGTCCAAAGGACAGGCCATTCTGGAAAAGTCACTTTCCGAGAGGACCCTGTAAGAGAAGGGGGGTGGGGGGGTGGCTAGCGCAGGGTATCTTGTGGGCCTCCGCATCCAACCGCCTGTAGTTGTGTAAAATCAGCATTAGAACCCTCCCTCCACCGGGGTGCCGCCGTTTCCACCGGTGACGGCACAGGTAGTGTCAGTGCACAGGGGACTTTCCCAGTAGTGAGTGCGTTCCTGAGGGAAGACTGAAAGTACCATCATGTGACATCCATCGACCACATACCAGCTGATCAGAGTTAGTTAGAGGGGAGGATCTGATCAGGGTGACCAAAGTCCTAATACTACAGGTGGCAGTGAGACACCAAGAGGAATAGTGAGATATGGTCACATTATTCGGTGTGGGCCGGCGATCGAGACGGCGGAGAGGAGTCACTCAAGGCCCTGATGTGGCTAATAATTTCCTGTTTGGCCTGAGAAGAGTCTTGCCCCTGAAGACATCGTCTGTGTTTAGGTGGTCCGACCATGGACCAATCTGGGCGTAAGGCCCCTCTGGGACGATCCCGGGGAGTAGGGAGATCTGCATCTTCTGGTTCAATCGGGAGTTGTAAGAGTTTTTTCGCTTCCGTCAGCGATCGGAGGGCTCGCCGCTTTCCCTCCCAGGTGACCAACAGAGCAAAGGGATGGCCCCATTGATACTTGATATTAAGATCTCGGAGCTTATCTGTAACTACTTTAAATTCCTTTCGCCTTTTCAGAGTAGCTGGGGCCAAGTCTTGGAAAATCTGGATTGATAGACCATTGTAAGAAATGTCTTTGGCCCCCTGAGCCTTTCTCAGGATAGCCTCCTTGTCTGCAAAGAAGTGTACTCTTCTGAGGATATCAGGAATGAAATCAGGCCTATTGCGAGGCTCCTGCACACGATGAGCTCTGTCCAGCATAGGGGGCGATGCTTCTTCTCCCTCTTGGATCGCATGTAGGAGGTCAGCCGTGTAGGCCATGATGTCTTTGCCCTCTGCTCCCAGTGAGACACCTCTAATACGTAGGTTATTTCGCCTACTGCGATTTTCCAACTCCTCTTGCTTCAACTGCAGGCTGATGTTTTGGTCCTCGAGCTCCGCCATTCTTTTCTACAGGCTCTCGTGATCCTCAGATCTAGCATCCATTGTGCGTTCAAGATCGTCCACCCTTTCGCCTATCTCTGTGACCTCTCTCCAGATGTCTTGAAGGCCAGCTTTGAAATCCTGCCTGAGGGAACCAATTTCATCTTTGATCTCTTGGCGGAAGGACGCCATGAAGGCCTGTATAATCGGCACTCCCAGCCCTGCTTGGTCTGGAGCAGATGCCGAAGGTCTGGGGGCGTCCTGCGTCTGCGTGGTAGTTTTACACCATAGAGAGGTTACCGGATTATCTCTGGACGAGGCCGAATCCGTGTCCCTGTTGGCTTTGTTCTCGGGAGGCATGGCTGGAG
The DNA here is from genome assembly GCA_963921515.1 of Calotriton arnoldi. Classification (NCBI taxonomy): domain Eukaryota; kingdom Metazoa; phylum Chordata; class Amphibia; order Caudata; family Salamandridae; genus Calotriton; species Calotriton arnoldi. The sequence continues at coordinate 1,032,729 of CAWUFW010005750.1, forward strand.
TATGGGGGATATTAGTGTAGCGACTACTTGAACAGGTATTTCCACAGAGGACCGGGCAAGCGCAACAGATTCGCCCCCGTCAGGGACAGGGAGTCAGCAGGGGGGATACAAGGGGAGCGCTGACACCTGCCCCACTCCCTCAAGCTTCACCCAAGGGAGATCCCCTCTTATTCAGTATCCTCAGACGTTGTTGATTGTCTTGAAGCCCAACGGGCAGAGTTAGGGAATCTCTTCAAAGCGCCACTGTAGCCGCAGGCTTTCCACACTAACTCCGTGGTCGCAGGGAGCTGGCGCGAGGTGGAAATGATAGAAGGCGGACTCCCCAGGGGCGTCAGCACATCCTCTTCCCCTCCAGCAAAATGTCCTGGTCCAGGATGTCAAGAGGGATAAGCACGCACTGCACGGAGCAATCTGCAGTTCTCATAAGGCACAGGGCTGTTGTGACACCAAAAGACCAGCTATCCTCCCATTAAGCCCCAGAGCCTCTAATAATGGCAGGCAGCTCTGGCTGTTGACAAAACTTATTATAAGTATCTTCTGACCACTGCAGTACACAGTTCAGGTCAAAACACGCAAAACAAAAATGGGTCTCAGAGAGTGGTAGGAGGAAAGTTCGGCGAGACCCACCCAAGCTCCCCAGAGCTCACTCCCAGAAGACAAAAAATGCAGCTCCACCAGGAGGCCGCTCTGGTCACAGTTTGCCCCCAGCCGCCAGTACCACAGTCCCAATCTGTCCACGCTACTCACAGTCTTCAAACAGCGGGGTAACTGAGAGTCCAAGGCCACCAGAACTTCCCCCAGAGGACATCCACCAGCGCAGTCCAGCTAATTCACCATTGCCTCCAGTGTCAAGCCAGCAGCAATGCAAGGGTGGGACTCAAAAGCCCCTGGTCGAGATTCAGACAGGGCTGGAGAGGTACAGGGTAGTGCTGTCCTCCAAAATGGTGCCGGAAGGACCGCCAGTAAATCCAACTACAAAGCTGATAGCTGCTTAGCCTCGGGGGTCCCCGCACCTGATCCGGCAGATCCTCCTAAGTCAGGCACGCACGGGAACCCACCTCACCTCTCTTGTAGCAACCGCGGGGTAGCGAGCCTGTGTATCGCAGGCGATGCAGGGCGCTGCGTCGCTGAAAGCCTGCCGATCTTCAGGGCTCGACTGGGCGTCCCGTTGCTCCGGAGTTCCCTCACTGGTCAGGGCATCTTGCACAGGGCCTCCCTCACTGCCGCTCCGGACGCTGTGTTCTGCAGGACAAGAGACGCCGCTCAGCGGGGTCCGCTCCATGAGGAGACCCACCCAAGATGGCGGCCACCAAACTCTAGCGAGCGATCGGCTCAGGATATCGGGTCGCCGAGCCAGATAGGGGCCCCCAGGCAACCAAGAGCAGCCTCGATGTTTCAGCAGTGATGTGGGGGCCGAGACACCAGACAGGAGCCCCGGTGGACGGTGCAGGTAGCTTTAGTCAAGCGCCATGGAGCGGAGACCCAAGCAAACACGTCTCACTCCATGCGCGACTTTTAGCCACGCCAACCAGGGCACAGTTTTTAAGATAACATATCTATGAACAGTAGCCTTCATTAAGCGCCATTCTCCCTATCCAACTGCTGTCTTCTAAAAAAGTGCTCTTTCACCCAGTTATGATCCTGCTTACAGATACTATCTGGATTCCTAAATAAGCCTGCCCTACCTAAATTAAAAAAATTATCTCTGATGTATTTGAACCAGGGAATATAAAGGAAGTGATCCAAGGCCAGGCAATCCTTTATAATCTCTTTATTCAATTGGATCCTAGCCTGGTCCAGATATTCATCCATAGGGAGAGAGGGCGAAAGGCAGTAATGTCAGTTAGATAAGCCACTCCTATTTCTTCATACACTAAGAAAGTTGGGGTACTTTGTGAGACACAAAAAATGTCTCAAGAAACGTTTTCGACAATTTGCAACTCATTCTGAGTGGTGCACTTAGCCTTGTAAATCTGTAAGAGAGCACCAGTGGGTCTACTGCCCAATCATTTAGCAAAATTAAATACGGAAGCACTCCCCCTGACAAGATCCTATTTTTTCATGCTAACCAGGGGGAGCCAACTCAGGGCAGAGTCGAACAACAGACCCAGATAAGAAAACACACAGGTCTTTGGCATCGGGGAAGACCTCAAGTTTATCGATTTGATGGAACGGGGGCCTATGACTATCACAAAAGATTTTTTTAGCGTTCACTGATAAATCCAGCTCCTCCATAAAATTAACAAAGAAATTCAGTAAGGTCTGCAGGCCCCTGGCGGTTCTGGCCATAAGGACCACGTTGTCTGCGTATAATAAAACCGCAGACATCGGGGCCCCACCTGTGGACAATCTACTTTTGAGTCAGATAGGACCTGCTCCAGGTTAACATGTAAGTTAAAAAGGAATGGAGCCAGGATGCAACCCTGCCGCACCCCTCTTTGAATTTTAAAATGGCGGGTGACCTTTAAATCTTTTGAATAGCGTACCGCTGCCACTGTGTCCCTGTGGAAGTCCCTCCAAAATAAAACAATGTCCTGATCTACCCCCATAGATGACATGATCTGCCAGAGTTTAGTTCTATTTACTCGGCCAAATGTGGATGATAGGTCCATAACTGTCAGGTGAAAGGAAGCCAGACTGTGCAACAATATACTTGCTTAACACTAAGTACAAGTTCAAGCATTGATCCACAGTTGACTGTGCTTCTGACAGAGCGCTATTAGCCCCAGCCCATTTAGAGAGCCTGTTGAAAGAAATGCGCCCCACCACCTTAACCACCAAGTCAAGCAAAAAGATAAGCCTGTAGCAATAGGTGCTATCTCTGTCACCCTTTTTAAAAACCGGTACAATAATTGACTTTGCCCATGACACAGGGGGGCCTGCCTCCACAGCTGCATTAATAAGAGAGGTCAGAACAGGGGCACAGACCTCCACATCCTGTACGTAAATGCCAGGAGGAATCCCTTCGGGACCCGGGGCCCTATTCTTAGATAGCACTGATATGCCTTTCCTAACCTCCTCTAAGGAAGATTTTAGGCCAGATTTCCCTTCTATCGCACCTCCCCCCCCCCCCCCTCTGGATGCAGAGGGTGGGAAGTTATACTTTTCCTCAAAATGTCCCACCCAACTGTCTTCAGTTATATGGGCCTCCAAGGAGTCACCGGAGTCTACTGCGAAAATGGGGTTGTTGATGATGCTCCAAAATTTAGAGCTACTCCACAAGGTACTAGCCTCTATCAATTCTGTCCAGGCCTCCTCCTTTATGATGTTCTTCCAACGAGTAAGTTTTTGTTTATGTAGACTATGACTATTCCTAACTAAGGAGGAGTCCCTAGATTTAACCCTCCTTAGGGGGGGCAACTTACACATTGCTGAAACTAGGTCGAATTCATTCAAAATAGTGTTAAGACTTGTTCCCTGTTGGGTATGTTCCATGTACATACCAGTGGTAATGAAACACCCTAAAGCCTGCACTCCTTCGCCCCTTGGGTCCCCACATAAGTGAACATTAAAGTTGCCAACTACCATGATTTTTGCACTTGACATATTGAGTCCTTTCAAATTTCTTAAATGTGAGCCCAGTACTTAAATATTGCTAACCCCCAAGGACACAGAAAGCATTATAAAATTTCAACAGGAGCAATTTACTCGACCCCATGGAGAATAAAAGAGCTTGCAAAGTAGGAGCTTCCATAGGTAAAACATTAAGGCTGCAACGGATCGCTAGGGTCACAGAGATAATCAATCTCCCCCATTGATCTACCCGCTCGAGTGGGAGTTGCAGACATACAAAAGGTCTTGTAACCTTCCAGAAAGAACCAGTTCGGGGTGGCCCATATCTCTTGAGGACAGATCACATAGAAACCTTTAATAAAAGTCAACCACGTAGGGTCACTAAACTTGCCCGCGAGACATGCGATGTTCCAACTGATGAAATTACACTCTTTGCGACTCGAAGATATAGAAACATGAGGACTCAGAACTTGAAGAGCCGTCTGAACCACTTCAGTAGAATTAGTCCCAGCCAGTCAATCACAGCCATCCAAAGATGATAAGGGGGCAAAACAGTTTTAAAGCACTATCTCCGAGGCAACTCCTTGCTAGTTACCCCGAGCCAAGTCCAATGATCCCGGGTTTTGCCTATGTCCAAGTTCTAATGGTCAGAACATTGGTCTGTAGAAAAACCCCACGGGGAGGGCCACAATTGTAGAGATAGAACCACTAGGAGTAAGGTACCTGATGGATGCTAGAATTCGCTCAGCTACATGGGGCCTATTAAAGTTAAGTATAATACAGTCCCCCGTAAAGGATTTCCTGACCCTACCAACCCAGCTCACTCTTCATACCATGATAATGTGTCTTGCCACCTGAGCCCCCAAGGTAGTGTTTAAGATCAACCAGTGCAAAAACTTTTTTTGAGTTGGTCGAAGTCCTCCGTGATACCTGGTGAGTTGATGGGATCAATCCCCAGCCCTAGCACATAAGGGGTAGATTGTGGGAGTAAGTGAAGAGTAACCGGCCAGGGACAAGGGGAACCTGTATCGCAACTGTGTGGCATATTAATCTCTCCTTCAGACGTGCCAGTCGACACTGTCTCATTTCTACCTGCTGCCTCTACATGGCATGCACCAGCTCTTAACGAGGGAGGAATGATATTTGGCCTCATGGGCTGGATATGAGGGCCAAGTATAATACCAGTACTCTGATATCTCGTATGTTTGCCATCCCTTGCCAAACAGTGTGGGTTAAGTAGCTTAGTGGTGGTCGATGACCCTGTATGTGAATGATTGGGGGTAGTGGCTTCCACGAGGCATGCAGCCTAGGTCTGGTTTTGTTTAGAAAGCTCTTTTTCAATTGCTGCTAAGCAATAACTTATGGGTTCCAATATAGCCTCTAATGAAGCTATTAGGGAATCACAAAATGAGTCCAACCAAACCACCAGATCGGACATTGCCTTATCTGAGGTGTTGATGCTAACTGATTGTAAATCATCAGTAACCCTGGGGAGCTTAGATTTGCTGACAGTTGTCCGCCACTTTCTTTCGCCTCCCGCTCTGGTGACCTCCTCCACTACAGCCTGAGCAACAGGTAACATCTGATTGACTGAATCTTGCATCTGAGAGCGCAGGGGGCGTAATGGCACCTCCACAACCAAAGGTGCAGGCATAATGTCTCCCCAGCCAATGTTGTGCGCAAGAGATGATACGATCGATCCCAACACCTGAGCAAGGGGGCAGGCAAAAGGGAGATTTAGCTTACAGAGTGTGATCCAATATCCACCAGGGCCCTAGAGCAAGTATCCTAAATGCGAGTCCAATTCTCAAAAGAACAGAATGGGGTTCTGTATTGGTAAATTAGCAAAGTGACATAATACACTTGGAAGGATGACCATTGCTTCCAGTTCAGTTTGGCCCATGGCCTATAGAGGTAATGTTTCAGAACCCCACACAGCTCCTTAAAGCTGTCAAAGTCATGCTCAAAGGGAAAGAGTAAGGCTTCCTTGCAGTTGTCAGGAAGTATCTCAAGTTCATTGCGGTAGAGTACATGCTCAACAAGTGTGGACTCAATAGGTCAGTAAAAGTAAGATAAAATTCTGAGGGTAAGCTGTGAGACTCAGGGTTTTTCCAAGATGCCATGTCCTTCAACGCGTCTTTTGCTTTTAGTTCGATCACTGGTTGGTTGCGAGCTTTCTGGTGTTCCCTCGGTATGGAAGCACTCCGTAGATCAGGTTTAATCAACCATGGGAGCAGCCTTCGAAATCTGTACCCACTGTATAAGCCTTTGCCACATAGTCATTATCATTCAGGCAGCACAATCTGTTTAGCAGAATTGCCTACTCTTTCCTCTCAATCAAGAGCATATGATGTTGAGAGGGTCTTGATTTGTTGGTAGCTCTAAGTCTTGTAGTGATTTGTCTAATATAGTCAATTCCCACTCTAATGTTTTTGTACACCCATCACCGGTCTGATGCAATGGTCCTTTATCACTACATTAAAGGCCCCCCCATTCCAAGAACATTATTGAGGTCTGCAGTGGGGGTGAGCACAATGTGTTATCCAACTGTACATGCAAATCATCTACTGGGCAATAAAATTAAAGTTGTGGCAATACTTTATGGGTTGACGTGCCCTTATGGTAGACGTATATCTTCAATCGCTTGGTGACAGTGCCCATACCTTGAACAATTCAAATAAGAAACAAGTATCTATTCAGTTTTGCCATTACATATTTTAAGATGCAAACAGAATCTAAGCTTGGCTTTTATGTCTGAGCTTCATGCTCCTTCATTTTGACTCAGGAAGCCATACCCAACTGGTCGTCCCTACAACCATCAGATCACATGAGTAGATAACTCGACCCACAGTAAGACAATACCCAACTTCCTTTCCCCAAGGCAGAGGAGCAACATACCTTCCCTTCACCATCAAGGGGAAGACTTGATGAGGATGAGGATGACTATATCCCAGCTCCATCTGCTGGGCACATCTCACCCTCATCCACATTAGGTCGGCAGAAATATACATCACCTAGAAGTGCTCAAATATATCTACCAGAATAATATTGTGTTATGTGGCATGTGTCCATAGCAGCTTGGTTCCATGTTCATGCAGCAGAATCTCAAAATTTCTGCTGTTCTCAGTTATTTTTGCGAGATCAGAGTCTCCCAGCAGAGATTGTATGGTGTCTGATCCAGGACCAGAAGAGTCCAACAACATTGCTTGTGCTGCATGGTGATTACCTGGTCTTGTATGTATTCACTGCTGCCACAGCTGCAACCCTCTCAGCTCTGTCCTAGCTCAGTGAAGGTCTATTTATTGCCTGTGGCAGTTCTTGGTTTGTGAGTGTTGGTCCTGTTTGTAATGCGTGGCCTCGGGCAAAGCGCATCAAGAATAAAAGACAGGGGCACACTAGTATACTCTCAAATGAGTGTCCTCAACAATCCATCTTCCAGTTATTTATCCCCTCGGTCGCGCTCAGCCAAGGGGTTGTGTGCTGCATCGGGGATACGATTGTAGTGGTTGAGTGATCCACTACATCCCTTCCCATGTTAGTTTTCAGCACGTTTATGTAGCAGGTCTTTTCCAGCTCTCTGGTCTGAACCGTACACAAGTGATCCCAGAGCACTGGCTCAGGGCATGGTTTGGCCACAGATTGTATCTCTGGCTTTGGGACTGGTAGCTCCGTATTCCTCCCCCTTGGCCGCAATCCCCTTCTGTCAATTGGGGGAATCTGCCTGGGGTTATTTGGGTCCTCAGAGGTATTGCTCTCAGGACCTGGTGTTGGTATTGCTATTGCTGGGGCCTTGTTGCTCCTGGCTTTGGGAGTACAGGTTGGACACCAGTCCTCTCCTGTGTCTTCCTCAGGGAGAGCGGTTTTCCCGTAAAACGTCTTGAACCAGGATACATTCCAGGTTACCACTTTGTCTCCTTGCCTGACGGTAATCATGGTGCCCTGGTTTCGGGTGACAATTAGAGGGCCCTCTCGAATGGTGTTGTAAACTTTATCCCTGGATGCCTGTCTCTAATGAGCACTTGGTCACCTTCTTTTATTGTTGTGGGTCTCACTTTTCATGCTCGACTAGCTCAGTTGTTTGTCGCATGCCACCGGCTCTGTGTCTGTTTGACATCCTGGTCAGGGGCTTACATTATGGCCCTGCTGGGATTTTGTCACAGAGAGGTCTCCTGAACATAAGGTCGATGGACGCACATGATGTGATATTGTGTGTGGTGTGCTTGTAGACCATTGGAAAATGATGGAGGTACCACTCCAGATCGCCTCCATGATCTCCTCTGATCCGCAGTGATTTGTTCAGTGTCCGCATGAAGCGTTCCATTTCTCCATTCGCCTGGGGCTACCACACTGTTAGTAATATTTATAAAATAAATATTAGTACACACTTAATGAACAGACTTGATCAAGCAAACGTATTCTCAAATAATCATGCTCCATCACTATCCACAAGTACCACAGTTGTTCTGCCATCCAGGAAACTCCTGAAATCCATGTTCAACTTGGCCCAAGGTTCAAGGCATGGATCCTCCATCATAACCAGAACTGGGGCTGGGGGCTGCCCCCCTGACCACTCAAGTCCGCCTACTCTGGTGATTTGGCACAACTGGGACTCATGTACCTTCTCCTCCCCTAGTTGTTAATCCTGGGGAACCAAACCTTTGACCTCAGTCTTGCCTTTGTTTTCGCTGCCCCCTGCTGTTTCAGCTCAATGTGCCGTCCTCATAGTATAAATCCCCCTGGGGCGGTTCTCAGCTCATGCAGGACTCTCCAGGGCTGGTTCATCACCAGTTTATACATTGTGTTCAATGTCCAGGAGTCCTCCAAGAACCGCTTCCAGTGGTGGTGCTCCAAAGCAACAACTGTCTTCTGTAGGTAGGCATCCTGGGCTGTCGCCATCACAATCTCCTCCTGGCACCATGGCATTGGGGCATGCTCATGCTCCCTGTATTATGCTCTTGACAAACTAATTGGACCACTCGACTTCGTTGTAAGCCCCTTCCGCATCAGATTTATGGTGATAGGAGAGGTAGTCCAAAGGCTTTCTGGTTCCTGACCTTTAGGTCACTTCAAAGATGTAGAGCTGCAGAGGAACGTACCACCTCTCATTCTGCTGTGGTGGATTCCAGGACATGCCAGTGAAGAGAGGGACCAGTAAAGTAGCGTGTTTCAGAGTCGGTTAGCACACAATATGTGTAGGCAATGGGCACCTACTCTCCTTTGGATTTTTCATGCGTCAGAACTGCCCCTAGCCCCACCAGGCTGGTACCTACAATCAGTTCTGCTCTTCGCCTGGGATCAACGAATGCCATTGTGGCATCCTTGAGTAATGCACTTTTTACCTTCTGGAATACTGAGTCTGCCTTGTCACTCCAGTTCTGTGGTGTGCCTGCTCTTGTGAGTGCTCTTAGGGGTTCAGACAGGGTGGTAGACAGGTATAAATAGCCCGTAGTACGTTGCCATCACCAGGAAACTCCTGACTTACATTGTAGTCTGGGGTTGGAGGGTTCTGGATGGCAATAGCTTTCCTCGACTTGCAGACACTCCTTCGAGAACACGAAGCCAAAGAACTATATGGATGACTCAAGAAATGAGCATTTTCTTGTTAGCAGGGTCAGACGGTGGCTGTTTAGCCTCTCCACGGCGGCTCTCAATTGGGTTTTAAGCTCTTAGAACGTCGTTGAGAATATTAAAATGTCATCGCTGATATTCAGCATGCCTTCCAACCCAGACAGCATCTCTGGGAGTGTATTTTTAAATACTTTGGCGGCTGAGGTGATGTCGAAGTTGAGGCGTGTGTGACGCCAGATGGATGGAGAAAATGGTTATTATATTGACTGAGCAGATCGAGTTCTAGCTCGTGATATCCTTGAGATCGAGTTTTGAAAACCACTTAGCTCTGTTCATGTCCGCCTTTATCTCGTCTATGGTTGGTGTCAGCTGCCGCTCTCCAGGTGGCCTTGTTGGGGAGCCTCATGACTCCCTGGCGGATGCCATTGGGTTGCTTTGGTTTCGGGGCCACAACCAACAGGGGAAACCCATGGCAACGACCTGGACACCTTCTTTATTACTCTCATCTGATCTAGTTTGAGGACCTCCTCCTTGGCAAATGGGCAAAGGTGGAATGGTATCCGCCGGAGTGTGGTGAGGCGCACAGTTGTGTCAATGTACAGTTTGATCTTATCTTGATGTTCATTAGACAACCGAGGCCTGTGAACAGTTGGGGGAAGTCTTTCAGGATCTTGTCACCTGGCCCTCATGGATGTGCTTTCCACTAAAGGCCAGCCCCAGGTCCTCTGTGGTCTGACACTCTATGAGCTTGCTGGTACCTTCCAAGGTAATGTGAAACTGGGTGTGTTTCATCGTATCTCTTTTTTTCACCTCCACCTCAATGAGTCCTGCCAATGGCAGTGGCTCGCTTCATCAGTAAGCCTACATTTTCTTGAGGGTGGGTTTGAGTGTTGGTCATAGACTGATAGCCTTGAACAGGCGGATGTCCATACTGTTTACTGACGCCCCAGTGTTGATTCATGCCCCGATGGTAACACCTGCTATTGACACTGAGCACATCAATGGTGGCCTCCTGACTTGAATGCCAACTTGAATGTCAATCGGAGGCCTAAACATGGAGAACATCTTTTGAGGATCAGCTTGGCCTTGAGGAATGCTGTGGATGATAGCATCTCCATTATCGGGTACCTGGAGTGGCTAATGATCCAGTGGAAGCAGTGTAAATTTTACAATCTTTCACAAATATCCAATTTACCATGGATCAAACTATATAATCATTTTCAAACCAAGAGTTTGGGCCCATAGAAACTCTATAACCACTTACAAATCATGAGGTCCTCCAATAGATCTTTGTAAGAGCTAATAGGGACTCAGATAATTAGAGACAGATTCTATTTCCTTCATGAGGACCTGTAATGAAGAAAATGCCTAACTAACAACAACAGTCAAAATACATAAATCCCAATCCTTGGCAAACGTTAAATAAACAAAACAATTTTTTGAAATTATAACACAGCAAACTTCTTCTTGGTCTTTGTCTTTTAAGTTTTCTGCGCCCAGGGTTCGATTCACCATGGAGTGCTGGAAGAGGAGCATACTCACTCACAGGAGGAGCATACAAATTTATTTAACACCGGGGAATGTGACGATTCACGGTCTTATCTCACGATACGGAGCATCATCCGGATTGCGGGATTGCGCATCTACATATATAAATTGCATGTGGCAGAGGATAGTGATATACACAGCTGGGATGGAAGTAGAACCACAGAGAGGCTTTACAGAAAAGTCAATGGGGTCAGCCAGACAGTCCTGAGGAAGTCGAGGGTTAATCCCCTAACAACGAAACACGTGTTGGCTGGGCGCACAAAAATTAAAAGACAAAGACCAAGAAGAAGTTGGCTGTGTTATAATTTCTAAAAATTGTTTTGTTTATTTAACGTGTGCCAAGGATTGGGATTTATGTTTCAAGGACTTTTGGGTCTTACCTGTGGAGGGGTTTAGGGTGATCCCCTCCCCTTGGGCACCGTAATAAAGTCATGTTATATTTAATGCATTACTACGTCTGAAGTGAGTGCCAATGTGCACCTAGGCTTAATTCACCCCATCGCTGTAGTAAACAGTCAAAATACATATCATGTCAATAGATCACGTCAAATAAAGACAAACTCTGTATATTTATCAAGGTACTTTTATCTAATCATCAAATATGAATGGACAATATACAAGAATACATTAGTATTTTCAGTACCTTTTGTTAATCCAAATGATTACAGGTAAATACCCAATAGAAAATACAAATCATGGCAAATACATCAAAATTCAATAACTGGCATGAGGGGAGAAAGAGAGAAAGGCAAAGGAAAGATTCTCATTGCAATTTCAACATGCAATTTCGAGATTCATACTTACCTAAGGTCAAGGAACTATTGCACAACCTGCAAAAGTCTGAATCAGCTAACCCTTCAGCTGAAAAGGTTCAGCTTGTGCATCATCACCAGCCAATGAAGTGCAAAAGGTAATCAGGATAGTTAAGTTCTGGGGCAAAGGTGGAACGGTATCCGCCGTAGTATGGTGAGGTGTACAGTTGTGACAATGTGCAGTTTGATCTTATCTTGATGTTCATTAGACAACCGAGGCCTGTGAATAGTTGGGGGAAGTCTCTCAGGATCTTGTCACCTGGCCCTCTTGGATGTGCTTTCCACTAAAGGCCAGCCCCAGGTCCTCTGTGTTCTGACACTCTATGAGCTTGCTGGTACCTTCCAAGGTAATGTGAATCTGGGTGTGTTTCATTGTGTCTCCTTTTTTCACCTCCACCTCAATGAGTCCTGCCAATGGCAGTGGCTCCCTTCATCCGTAAGCCTATATTTTCTTGAGGGTGGGTTTGAGTGTTGGTCATAGACTAGTAGCCTTGAACAGGCGGATGTCCATGCTGTTTACTGACGCCCCAGTGTTGATTCATGCCCCAATGGTAACACCTACTATTTACACTGAGCACATCAATGGTGGCCTCCTGACTTGAATGCCAACTTGAATGCCAACGGGAGGCCAAACATGGAGAACATCTTTTGAGGATCAGTTTGGCCTTGAGGAATGCTGTGTATGATGGCAGCTCAGTTATCGGGTACCTGGAGTGGCTATTGATCCAGCGGAAGCGGTGTAAATTTTACAGTCTTTCACAAATATCAAATTTACCATGTATCAAACTATATAATCATTTTCAAACCAAGAGTTTGGGCCCATAGAAACACAATAACCACTTACAAATCATGAGGTCCTCCGATAGATCTTTGTAAGAGCTACTAGGGACTCAGATAATTAGAGACAGATTCTGTTTCCTTCATGAGGACCTGTAATGAAGAAAATGCCTAACTAACAACAACAGTCAAAATACAAAAATCCCAATCCTTGGCACACGTTAAATAAACAAAACAATTTTTAGAAATTATAACACAGCGAACTTCTTCTTGGTCTTTGTCTTATAATTTTTCTGTGCCCAGGGGTCGATACACCATGGAGTGCTGGAAGAGAAGCATACTCGCTCACAGGAGGAGCATACAAATGTATTTAACACCGGGGAATGTGGCGATTCATGGTCTTATATCAAGATACGGAGGGTCACCAGGATTGCGGGATTGCGCAACTACATATATAAATGGCATGTGGCAGAGGATAGTGATATTCACAGCCGGGACGGAAGTAGAACCGCGGAGAGGCTTTACAGAAAAGTGAATGGGGTCAGCCAGACAGTCCTGAAGAAGTCGAGGGGTTATCACCTAACAGCGAAACATGTGTTGGCTGGGCGCACAAAAATTAAAAGACAAAGACCAAGAAGAAGTTCGCTGTGTTATAATTTCTAGAAATTATTTTGTTTATTTAACGTGTGCCAAGGATTGGGATTTATGTTTCAAGGACTTTTGGGTCTTAACTGTGGAGGGGTTTAGGGTGATTCTTCTCTCCTTGGGCACCTTAATAAGGTCATGTTATATTTAATGCATTACTACGTCTGAAGTGAGCGCCAATGTGCACCTAGGTTTAATTCACCCCATCGCTGTAGTAAGCAGTCAAAATACATATCATGTCAATAGATCACATCAAATAAAAACAAACTCTGTATATTTATCAAGGTACTTCTATCTAATCATCAAATATGAATGGTCAATATACAAGAATACATTAGTATTTTCAGTACCTTTTGTTAATCCAAATGATTACAGGTAAATCCACATTAGAAAATACAAATCATGGCAAATACATCAAAATTCAATAACTGGCATGAGGGGAGAGAGAGAAAGACAAAGGAAAGATTCACATTGCAATTTCAACATGCAATTTCGAGATTCATACGTACCTAAAGTCAAGGAACTATTACACAACGTGCAAAAGTCTGAATCAGCTAACCCTTCAGCCGAAAAAGGTACAGCTTGTGCAACTTGACCAGCCAATGAAGTGCAAAAGGTAATCAGGATAGTTCAGTTCTGGGAAAGAGTCAAAGTCCGGACCAAGCGCATGTCACGCCCAGAATCACAAGGAAATAGCCAGCAGCCAGGAAAGCATTGAGCGAGTCAGAGAGAACCAGCCAGCCCACGTTCTCCTTCTCACGGTGAAGTTATACCCCAAAAATGTTCACAATTCCATTCTCCCAATGTAGCTTCTTCACAATTTTACACATTTCCATTGGTTAGAATCCATGGTGTGATCGTTCTCCAGCCCAGTTCATTGAGAACTTTAACAATATACCTTTTTGTTCACTCGAAAAACGTCATGTCATCAAGGAAACACATCAAAACTTTTTCATATCCACCCGCTCGCTTCCACATTAGCTTGCAACATAGTCAATACAATTATTCATAGAGAGAAATACTCTAACCGTAGGAAGGAAACTCTAGTGATAAACATGCATTAACTGAAGCAAATAGATCACCATTTTAGGAAATATGAAGGACAAAATACATTCTTATGATGCCTCTGTTAGAAAAGAAAAATAATACACTAACAGTTTTTGAGGCCTTCATAGATAAACAACAATCATAATTTTCTAAACAATAAAACACACCATTAATAATAAAATATAAGAAAATGAAGAATGCATAAGAAACAATATAAGGACATAATTTCAATTAAACTCATAAGCATAGTCTGATTTCAAATTTTAAAAGTATAAGCAATCACTTTTCTAATATGATTTTCATGATCAAAGAAAACATAAGCAAGAATCATTTTTACTTTAAGCATTTTCATTATCATATTTTCTATAATTGTATTTGCAAGTTACTTTTGTACTATATTCATTAGTACATTTAATAAGTTTCTCTCATGTGACACAATCATTTCTCATATACCAGTTTGCAACCCTTCTGCATGTTTTTCATTGCAGTTGTTTTTAACTCTAAATGTGTTGTTTTACTCTTGCACGTTTTCACGTTTGCACTATTCAAAACTCTCATGTGTTTTCAAAAACTACCACACTGTTAGTAATATTTATAAAATAAATATTAGTACACACTTAATGAACAGACTTGATCAAGCGAACTTATTCTCAAATAATCATGCTCCATGACTATCCACAAGTACCACAATTGTTCTGCCAACCAGGAAACTCCTGAAATCCATGCTCAACTTGGCCCAAGGTTCAAGGCACAGATACTCCATCATAACCAGAACTGGGGCTGGGGGTTGCCCCCCTGACCACTCAAGTCCGCCTACTCTGGTGATTTGGCACAACTGGGACTCCTGTAATTTCTCCTCCACTAGGTTGTTAATGCTGGGGAATCAAACCTTCGACCTCAGTCTTGCCTTTGTTTTTGCTGCCCCTTGCTGTTTCAGCTCAACGACACAGATCTACAATGATTGGGGGGAGTGGGGTTGCAATGTGCCGTCCTCACAGTATAAATCCCCCAGGGGAGGTGCTCAGCTCATGCAGGACTCTCCAGAGCTGGTTCATCATCAGTTTATCCATTGTGTTCCATGTCCAGGAGTCCTCCAAGAACCGCTTCCAGTGGTGGTGCTCCAAAGCAGCAACTGTCTTCTGTAGGTAGGCATCCTCGGCTGTCGCTAGCACAATCTCCTCCTGGCACCATGGCATTGGGGCATGCTCATGCTCCCTGTACTATGCTCTTGACAAACTAATTGGACCACTCGACTTCGTTGTCAGCACCTTCCGCATCAGATTGATGGTGATAGGAGAGGTAGTCCAAAGGCTTTCTGGTCCCTGACCTTTAGGTCACTTCAAAGATGTAGAGCTGCAGCTGTACGTACCACCTCTCATTCTGCTGTGGTGGATTCCAGGACAAACCGGTGAAGAGAGGGACCAGTAAAGTAGCGTGTTTCAGGGTCGGTTGGCACACAATTTGTGTAGGCAATGGGCACTTACTCTCCTTTGGATTTTTCATGCGTCAGAACTGCCCCTAGCCCCACCAGGCTGGTACCTAGAATCAGTTCTGCTCTTCGCATAGGATCAACGAATGCCATTGTGGCATCCTTG
The DNA here is from genome assembly GCA_963921515.1 of Calotriton arnoldi. Lineage (NCBI taxonomy): Eukaryota > Metazoa > Chordata > Amphibia > Caudata > Salamandridae > Calotriton > Calotriton arnoldi. The sequence goes on from CAWUFW010005750.1 coordinate 1,048,234, forward strand.
AGTAATGCACTTTTTACCCTCTGGAATACTGATTCTGCCTTGTCACTCCAGTTCTGTGGTGTGCCTGCTCTTGTGAGTGCTCTTAAGGGTTCAGACAGAGTGGTAAGACAGGTATAAATAGCCCGTAGTATGTTGCCATCACCAGGAAACTCCTGACTTACATTGCAGTCTGAGGCTGGAGGGTTCTGGATGGTAAAGCTTTCCTCGACTTGTAGACGCTCCTTCGAGAACACGAAGCCAAAGAACTCTATGGATGACTCAAGAAAAGAGCATTTTCATGTTAGCAGGGTCAGACGGTGGCTGTTTATCCTCTCCAAGGTGGCTCTCAATTGGGTTTTACACTCTTAGAATGTCGTTGAGAATATTAAAATGTCATCGCTGATATTCAGCACGCCTTCCAACCCAGACAGCATCTCTGGGATGGTATCTTTAAATACTTTGGCGGCTGAGGTGATGTCAAAGTTGAGGCGTGTGTGGCGCCAGATGGATGGAGAAAATGGTTATTATATTGACTGAGCAGATCGAGTTCTAGCTGGTGGTATCCTTTGAGATCGAGTTTTGAAAACCACTTAGCTCTGTTCAGATCCGCGTTTATCTTGGTTATGGTTGGTGTCAGCTGCCGCTCTCCAGGTGGCCTTGTTGGGGAGCCTCATGACTCCCTGGCAGATGCCATTGGGTTGTTTTGGTTTCGGGGCCACAACCATGGGGGAAACCCATGGCAACGGCCTGGACACCTTCTTTATTACTCTCATCTGATCTAGTTTGAGCACCTCCTGCTCGGCAAGTGGGCAAAGGTGGATCGGTATCTGCCATAGTATGGTGAGGCGCACAGTTGTGTCAATGTGCAGTTTGATCTTATCTTGATGTTCATTAGACAACCGAGGCCAGTGAATAGTTGGGGGAAGTCTTTCAGGATCTTGTTGCCTGGCCCTCATGGATGTGCTTTCCACTAAAGGCCAGCCCCAGGTCCTCTATGTTCTGACACTCTATGAGCTTGCTGGTACCTTCCACGGTAATGTGAAACTGGGTGTGTTTCATTGTGTCTCCTTTTTTCACCTCCACCTCAATGAGTCTTGCCAATGGCAGTGGCTCGCTTCATCCGTAAGCCTATATATTCTTGAGGGTGGGTTTGAGTGTTGGTCATAGACTAATAGCCTCGAACAGGTGGATGTCCATGCTGTTTACTGACGCCCCAGTGTTGATTCATGCCCCGATGGTAACATCTGCTATTTACACTGAGCACATCAATGGTGGCCTCCTGACTTGAATGTCAACTTGAATGCCAACGGGAGGCCAAACATGGAGAACATCTTTTGAGGTCGGTTTGGCCTTGAGGAATGCTGTGGATGATGGCAGCTCCGTTATCGGGTACCTGGAGTGGCTATTGATCCAGCGGAAGCGGTGTAAATTTTACAATCTTTCACAAATATCAAATTTACCATGGATCAAACTATATAATCATTTTCAAACCAAGAGTTTGGGCCCATAGAAACTCTATAACCACTTACAAATCATGAGGTCCTCCGATAGATCTTTGTAAGAGCTAATAGGGACTCAGATAATTAGAGACTGATTCTGTTTCCTTCATGAGGACCTGTAATGAAGAAAATGCCTAACTAACAACAACAGTCAAAATACAAAAATCCCAATCCTTGGCACACCTTAAATAAAGAAAACAATTTTTAGAAATTATAACACAGCGAACTTCTTCTTGGTCTTTGTCTTATAATTTTTCTGTGCCCAGGGGTCGATACACCATGGAGTGCTGGAAGAGGAGCGTACTCGCTCACAGGAGGAGCATACAAATTTATTGAACACCGGTGAATGTGACGATTCACGGTCTTATATCACGATACGGAGGGTCTCCCGGATTGCGGGATTGCACAACTACATATATAAATTGCATGTGGCAGAGGATAGTGATATACACAGCCGTGACGGAAGTAGAACCGCGGAGAGTCTTTACAGAAAAGTGAATGGGGTCAGCCAGACAGTCCTGAAGAAGTCGAGGGGTAATCACCTAACAACGAAACACGTGTTGACTGGGCGCACAAAAATTAAAAGACTGAGAAGAAGTTCGCTGTGTTATAATTTCTAGAAATTGTTTTGTTCATTTAACGTGTGTCATGTTATATTTAATGCATTACTACGTGTTAAGTGAGCGCCAATGTGCACCTAGGATTAATTCACCCCTTCGCTGTAGTAAACAGTCAAAATACATATCATGTCAATAGATCACGTCAAATAAAGACAAACTCTGTATATTTATCAAGGTACTTCTATCTAATCATCAAATATGAATGGTCAATATACAAGAATACATTAGTATTTTCAGTACCTTTTGTTAATCCAAATGATTACAGGTAAATCCACATTAGAAAATACAAATCATGGCAAATACATCAAAATTCAATAATTGGCATGAGGGGAGAGAGAGAGAAAGACAAAGGAAAGATTCACATTGCAATTTCAACATGGAATTTCGAGATTCATACGTACCTAAGGTCAAGTAACTATTACACAACGTGCAAAAGTCTGAATCAGCTAACCCATCATCCGAAAAGGTACAGCTTGTGCAACTTGATCAGCCAATGAAGTGCAAAAGGTAATCAGGATAGTTCAGTTCTGGGAAAGAGTCAAACTCCAGACCAAGCGCATGTCACACCCAGAATCACAAGGAAATAGCCAGCAGCCAGGAAAGCATTGAGCGAGTCAGAGAGAACCAGCCAGCCCACGTTCTCTTTCTCACGGTGAAGTTATACCCCAAAATGTTCGCAATTCCATCCCCCAATGTAGCTTCTTCACAATTTTACACGTTTCCATTGGTTAGAATCCATGGTGTGATCGTTCTCCAGCCCAGTTCATCCAGAACTTTAACAAAATGCCTTTTTGTTCACTCGAAAAACATCATGTCACCTAGGAAACACATCGAAACTTTTTCATATCCACACGCTCGCTTCCATATTAGCTTGCAACTTATTCAATACAATCATTCATAGAGAGAAATACTCTAACCGTAGAAAGGAAACTCTAGTTATAAACATGCATTAACTGAAGCAAATAGATCAGCATTTTAGGAAATATGAAGGACAAAATACGTTCTTCTGATAATACAATAACAGTTTTTGAGGCCTCCATAGATAAACAACAATCATCATTTTTTAAACAATAAAACACAACATTAATAATAATATATAAGAAAATGGAGAATGCATAAGAAACAATATAAGAAGAACATAATTTCAAGTAAACTCATAAGCATAGCCTGATTTCAAATTTTAAAAGTATAAGCAATCACTTTTCCAAAATGATTTTCATGATCAAAGAAAACATAAGCAAGAATCATTTTTACTTTAAGCATTTTCATTATCATATTTTCTATAATTCTATTTGCAAGTTACTTTTGTACTATATTCTTTAGTACATTTAATAAGTTTCTCTCTTGTGACACAATCATTTCTCATATACCAGGCAGTGGCTCGCTTCATCCGTAAGCCTATATTTTCTTGAGGGTGGGTTTGAGTGTTGGTCATAGACTGATAGCCTTGAACAGGCGGATGTCCATGCTGTTTACTGACGCCCCAGTGTTGATTCATACCCGACACTGAGCACATCAATGGTGGCCTCCCCTATCCATCCGTTTCTTCAGTGTATGAGATCATGAATACTTCATCGTTGTTGCTACCGTTGGTTCTTACGTCTTACCATTGTCTCCTTTCTGAATCCTCCAGTGGACAGTCATCTAGTATTAGCTACCTCAGGGGGGGACTCCTTCCTATCTGTGCTGGCTGCTTTCTACATTTTTTGCTGCTCTGGCAGACCAAGGCAAAGTGGTAGTATTTTCCACAATGGGAGCACATCTTTCCTCGTGTTGGACATGTACCAAGCGTGTGGAAGTCCAACTCACAGGTCGTTCATTCGGTATTGTTTGTCGGCTGGGCTTTTGTGGCTCATGGTCTGTCACGGTGGTGTCAGGCGGGCGGGCCAGGCAGGTAGCGAGCACACAGCATTGTACGTATTCACTCCTAAGCTATAGCCGAATGACTGGGATATGGGTATGCGTGGGGAACCAGATATCCTAGCAGGCTCAGGGGCACACAGGAAGTGAATCCCGTGAATGGCTGCGGAAGGAGGGCAGCATATAAGCCCCTCCTTGTCGTTCACTCAGGGCTTGTCAATCGGACTGCTTGGTGTTCTTTCCCCGATCGGAGGTTTTCCGGAGTGCATCTTACCACTGCTGGACCCGGGAAACAACCTTTACAATGCGGACATTACACCGCGATACCTTCACAACGCGGTCGTTACAACGACCGCGTTGTTACAACGCAGTGCCATTACAACGCAAGTCGTTACAACGACTTGCTCTAGATGGCGCTCTAGACTAAGGAATAGTATGATTTACTATTCCAACACCTTCCCTACTGTTGCACACACTGGAGTTGGAATAGTAAATCATACTATTCCTAAGCCCAGCACGCCATCTAGAGCAAGTCGTTGTAACAACTTGCTTTGTAATGGTACTGCATTGTAACAACGCGGTCGTTGTAACGACCGCCTTGTAAAGGCACGCGATGTAATGACTCGTGTAGTACAGAGTCATATTCGCTGGACCTTGCTATACGCCGACACACGGGGAGTGTGTGCGGTGTTCCTTCTTTCCTTCTTTTGCTTTCGATAGCCGTGGCGGACTGTTCCGTGTGCTATAACCTTTCGTCAGCTGTGCGTTTTATGTCGCCGTATTCCATTACTCTCAAGGGGCCTTACCTCACTCCTGGATCCGGCAGCTATCTTCCTGTTCCCTGCTTGTCGGAGTGACGGAGGCGGCTTTTCTCTGCCATTTGTTTTTTGTTTGGTGTCTGTGGACTGTACTACAAGTGCTTCCCGCGATTAAGCTCCTGTGAAGGAACAGGGAGCTTTTGCCTTGCGGGATTCTCTTCTTCTTTGGCTGCGAGACTTTCAAGTACCCCTTATCCGTGGAGTTCAACTCATTATTCTCCTGGAGGAGAACCTAGATTCAGAACCTGGTGTATTCGCATCTCGGTCTCCTGATTCCGTGCTGTACATCTTTCCTGCCCTTGGGACTAGGTGGTAAGCCCATGTATGTTACGTTGTGCAGCCTTAAGATGGAGTGAGACTTGGGGGGGATGAGAGATGAGTTGAAGTGTGTATGTGGGCAGGGATTGAAACCTCTTGTCTTTTCTCTCATACGCAGGGGCATTCTAATAGTACTGAAGTTCCACGAGGCATTCCTTTGATCAGCTGTCCCGGAGGGTGTCCAGATACGTGCTGCTCTACCCTTCGCAGCCTTTGTTGTTTTACACTATTCCCCTTTTTCCTGTGGCGCTCCCACATAGTGAGGTGGTTAAGAATACTTCTCTTGGTGGTTGCATTTAGGGGAATAGAGGACCTGACAGCTTTCCATCATCCCCGGCGGGCACCTCAGCAGGTTAGTGGTACCTGACTCTGGGTCCTGACATGGTCATACTGGTTTCCTGTACACCGTGCCCGCACACTTCTCTTTTACTTTGGCCAATTGTGTGGTGGGTGGGGGCCAGGCTTTGGGCCAGTGCCATGTCCATTTTCTCCATTCAGCTGTGTGGCAATTCATGTGATCTGACGTAACGAGAATGTCTTCGAGCTTGATTCCTATCTGTGTCAGGATGAGGTGCCTCAGAACTGAGGAGTGACACCCTTGAATTAGCTAGGCTCGCAACTCCTTTGACTGGTCATCGTCGACACATGTGCTAGCCACTGCCGTCAGCCTTCTGTGGAAGCCATTTATTTATTTTTATCTCCTTGATGCGGGTCTGGTGATGTTTAAACTGCTCAAAGTCAAGGTTTAGTTATGGATCAAAATGGGCATTGAGTGCTACCACAGCAGATTTGTAGCCATCGTCTTTATTGGTGCCAGGGAGGTTTGCAAAGAGTCTGTAAATCTCTCCCCCACCCCCATAATTCAACAGGAGGGATATTTTACTATGCCATAAGTCTCGCGGGTGGCGCAGAAATAATTATGTAGCAGTCCTATCTAAATTTTCCACAAGGCCACTAAACTAAGGCAATGCCCTCATGAAAGCACGTGCACTGGCTCAGGCATGATGTGGCTGTGGTTGCTGACATTGCTGTTGTTGCCCATCAGCCATGCCTCAAGCTGGGTTAATGATGCCTTTCACTCAGCACCTGCTTTGCAGGTTTCTCTCCTCACCCGTCTGTTCTGATGTTCTTAGCAATAGGGGGCAGACAGTCTACCTGCATTGTCTTAACCCTACTCTCTGACTTTGTCTGTGTTTTAGTTGTGCCAGTGCCTGTGGTGGAACTTTTTTTCCATTTGCCCTTAATATTTCCTCTTTATGTGTTTTTTGTAATGCAATATTGTCTGGAGGGCTTTGGTACCAGCAGGGCATGGGTGGAGCAGGGCTGAGTTGCCCACCATATCTCTCAGGGTGCAGGAAGGAGACAAAGCTCCTGCAGTGATCGCTGCCCCAGTACCAGTACAAGAAAGAAGTGGTCACAGTGGAATGAAAATATTCATTCTAATCACATCACCCAAAATAAACATATTATTCAAATAGATCTCAAATTCAAGTATATTTATATCAGCATTGGCAAAATGCAATCTATACAATTGCACACATGTGCCCCAAGGGGAAGTGAAAGTAGTGTGCTTGAAAAAGTGCTCATGTGAGGGTTCCAAAGAAATGAAATAGGGAATAATGTGTTTATTTTGGGTGATGCGATTAGAATGAATATTTTCATTCTAGTGGGACCACTTCTTTCTTGTACTGTTATTGACCCAGCTCCGGTGGATTTTTGGGTTCCCCCATTGGCGTATAACGCTGCCCCAGTACAGCAGTAGTGGGTCGGAATGGCTGCGGTTGGCAGCAGAGTAACTCACATCAGCTGAGATCTTTCCCACTGGAATGCATTCACAATCTGCTGCTGGTTGTGCTGGGCCTTTGACAGGCGTGTATCTTACAGGGGGGTGATTCAGTTGTGGACTGTGGAGGCTGGAATCAATACATAGAGAATCAAAAAAGGGTGCCTCCCAGACCATCAATCAAATTTCTCTTTAAGAGAAGAAACCAGAGTATTGTTCCTTCTGTTGTCTTTGATTTGACCTGTTGTTATTTGATTTTTCAACAAGGGTGCACACTCAGGTATATCACGCCGATGTATATTGCTTTTAGTAATTTTCCACAGTATAAATCAGTAATCCTCTTACTTAAATTATAGCATTTTTTCTTTGCTTTTTTATAACAGATTTTTTAAGGGAACATAGTATACACTTACGGACATAATGAATAAGGGATAAGACTTGTGCAAAGCAAAAATTACATAACAACTAACCCTGGGCGAAGTTGCGAGGCTACGCGAAGATGTACAAAAACTCTGCGACGCTACGCGTAGCTACGCGAGCATGCGGAGTTGCTTGTTTCCGCATGCTCGTGTTGTCTCGCGTATGCTCGCGTTGTGCTCGCGTATGCTCGCAAGATGTTTTTGACGTTCGGCAACACGGATGACGTGTTCGGGGGAAATATCGCGCGACCTTCACCACACGGTCGCCAATGGGCGCGGCCATCTTGTTTTCCTATCTTTTGCATGGTTCTGGGGCCTGCTTTCCAATCTCTCTCCAATCTTTTCAATCCTTTGTATTTTACCCTGTTTTTCTGATCCTTTTTATTTATTATCTATCCCTCTCTGTCCCTAAGTCTATATTTTGCGTTTTATTTCTACTTTTACTGCGTTTTTTTTACTTTTCTACTGTTTTATATTACTTCCTTCTTTACTCTCCTACTTCTTCCCTTAACTTTATTTTTTCCTGCTAAATTTTCTTTTCCGCCCCCCGCCCACCCCAGAACCATGCCTAAGGGAAAGGGTACCGGCTCCAAGGGCAAGGCGCCTGCGCCAAAGAGCCGCCTGCCTTGCGGCAGACTGCGCCCGGCAGGGGTGCAGGCCCGGTCCCTTTTCAGCGAGGCGGAGGTGGCCGCCCTTGTTTTTTTTGTGCAGCACCACCTCCCCTTGTTCTTGGCAGCAGGCCTGGCTCCGGGTACGCTACCCAGGAGCGTCACCGCCGGTGGGAGAGGGTGCGCCGGGCAGTGTTTCGCTGCTCTGGGGTCCGGCGCACCCATAACCAGCTGACCCACCGGTGGTCAGACATATTGGACCGGGAGCAGGACCTGCTGGACCTGCTAGGTGTCGAGGTCGTGGGGCTTGGTGAGTAGCTAATACTAGTAGTATTGTGTGTTCTGTAGACTGTGTTACTGTTATTGCGAATATAATTTTTTTCCTAATAGCAAGAATGCTGCTGCTTACATTGCAGGTAAATTAAGTTTAAAAATCCTCTGTGATTGTTATTCTTCTAGACACAGGTGCTCGGCGCTACTAATCTTACTTGTTGTTTGCAACTTTGCGCTCTCTTGGGCTGATTATGTAAGAGTTTACTTTAGAGAACTTAAGTTAGGTAATGCTAGAGAGACTCTAGTCCTTGCTTTGTCCTCCTGTCACTAAGATAGTGGTGGATAGGTAGTTTAGTTACTTAGTATTAGTTGGTAATTTTTAAGCGGTCTGCGTGACGCATCCTCCGTCACATCACGTGCTGTTGAGTGCTGCTTACTCCAGTCCTTAGTAGAACTTTTTGTAGTTTGTTTAGTGAGGGAGCAATAGGCTTAGCAGAACATCAGCAGAAACCAACCAGCCAACAATTTGGTGTATGCAAAAATGTATGCATGTGTCCTCCATCTATGCATTTTTGAGGACTAAAATAAATGGAAGTGCAGACTTAGTGCGCAATTGTTGGCACGTCTGAATAGGTGGGCTAGGTCAGGTGGTACTTAGGCGTAGTATTCTGGAATCAGAATGGAACACTGGATTAGTGTTCATAAATATAATAACTAGACGGTCCGCGAATTCCGCGATACTACCAGTCGATCAGATTAGATAGGTCAATTTTATTGCAATTGTTGTTTCCAAAAAGGTTTTTGAGCGTTTTTAAAATATTTTATTTGTTTCACACCAATCATCAATGTTTGTCTCTTTCTTTTTTATATCTTACATGATCAGCATCCAGGGGCAAGAAGACGGGGTCGGAGTCGGCGGGAGCAGCTGGAGAACGCCAGTACCAGGACCGCTCTTCTACCGAGGGCTCTGCTGCTGGCCCCAGTAAGTCTTCCTGTTGTTAATATTAATAATTATATTTCCCTAACTTTTACTGCACCTTATTTTATCCGAACTCTCATTTCCGTTTCCTAATTCTATTTTTTACCAAATCTTCTTCGATCTAGACTATCTGTTTCTAAATTCTTGTTATCGCTGCCTCTAATTGCCTCTGATATGACTCTCTGTAAAACTACCATTATTAGTCTGTCTGTAGCTAAGCTTGCCCAGTTGGCCACTCTTTATTTAAAAGGTTTTATTAAAACTCAGATTCACCAATAGCTCTAGCCACTGAGTCCAGTTCTTTGGGTTGGCCTCTTCTACTCTTCTTAATCTTGAGAGGCTTTTCGACAATTCCCACCAACAAAATGCCCAACCAGATATTTTACTATTTTTGATAGGATAGGACATACTACTACTAGTAGTGTCTACTCTACTCTAGTACCCGGTTTGTAGTGATGTATGTGGTATATGTATGTACTTTTACTTTTTTTTCAATATTGCTAGTGAAAAATAGGGAGAGGTGTATATGGCATCTAAAAAATGTGTAATGTTTTTTCTAGGCGTACCGACCACGACCACCAGTGCCGGGGCCAGCGGCGGGGCAGGCGACGCCAGCCAGGAGGGAGCAGCGGATGCGGCAGCTGCCACAGGGGTGGGTGAGCCAGCAGCAGTGGCGGGCGGTGGTAAGTTATACTTATATTCCTTACTTATTGACAATAGTTACACACTCGCTGCAAGGGTGTTGTGTAAGTTGAGAGAGACTAAGCTGTTGTGAACAACGGTTGAAGAAGACAAGACACCCTTTACTAAGCATTAGAGCAATAGCATTAGCGGCGGGAGTAGTTGAGTAACTAATGGCCTCTTCTATCTGACTTCAACTCAGCTGTGAAAGTTTTATGGAGAAGACTAAGAGTCAGATCAGATGACCTTGATGGATGGGTAGAACGAAAAGGGAAAGAAGGAGGAAGGATGGGCGAGATGTAATATATATAACTGGCAGAGAAGGATGCATGTATAGGTGGCTGATAGGAATCAGATGCATGGGTGGTTGAAGGATGGGTGGAAGGTGAAAGAAAAGAGGCCTGCCTGGGTGGGTGAAACTGTATGGGTGGATAGCAAGAATCCTCCGGGGTGTTTTATGGGTCAAACTGAAAGGCAAGCAAAGAAGGAAGGACGCATGGGTGGTGGTTTAAAAAAAAAATGTTTGTTGTTGGTGAAACAAACTAAGGTTTGTTGAGAGATTAAGAAGAATGATAGACATGTTTACTTTGAATGGATGGACGCCTGGGTGGTATTCATCATAGATAGCATAGGTGGAGACTATCACTGGATGAAGAGTCTTTGAAGAGAATGTAAAAGAAAAAGAAACCATGCCAGAGTAGCAAAGCCAAGGAGAATAGAAGCTGTATTTTCAGAATACTCCCTTGACTCACAGTAGTTTGCAAGCACAGCATATATATTGTGTATGTATGTTGTTATCAAGCGCCTCCCTCCGACTCCGAGGCCCACTCCCTACCTATGTTAATTTATTTTTGACTGTGTCAGCCTGCCATGGGTGGGCTTAGGCTATCGGCTGCATGGTTACACAATCAATCAAAACAAAGTACCTCATGTCGTCCCATATATAAGCAATGATCATTTGGATCAGATATCATCTGCCTTGTTGTAGTTTAGTAGTCAGGGCAGGGTGAAAGTGAAATTGAGCAGTTGCCCTTGATGTAACAGAGTATGGCCAGTGCCACCCATAATAGAAAAATAAGATGATTGTTTAGTAGTCGGCTTCCCCACATGCAGACAGTAGTAAATAAAACTAACGTGAGTCTGCGTCACGAGATGAGTATGTGTCTTGGGCGCAAGCTGACTGAGCTGGCATGCCGGCTACAACAAGATTACTTAATTTAGCTAAACAAGAGAGAAGAAGAAGACTGGTGTACTACTCGAGTGAGTCCATAGTGCTAGTATAATGCCTGAAACTCCCACAAATGTTAGAGGTCGAGGAAGTGGGAGGATAGATACCACAAATGTTATGTACTGTGCTTGCTAGTGCTACTGTGCCACTATGTCTAGAATTAATTTGTCTTACTGTTTTGCTAAGAGTATATTGGTTCTTGATATAGCTACTCCTTCCGAACCAACAAAATCAACTAAACTGGACAGGCAGGAGTTGGCAGCCATGGCCCGGCGCCGGAAGCTGGAGGCCATTCGAAATGAATCTCGGCGGCTGGTGGCTCTGGCGGAGGAGGAGGAGGAGTCGGCAGCAGCTGCAGCCTCCTCCAATGCCCCGGGCCCCAGCCAGGCCCCTCGAGTGGTACGGCGCCGTGGTCTGGCAGCCGCCTGCCACACTACATCCAGCACTGCTGCCCCCCCTGTGGATGCAACTGCCGAGCTTTTATGCGCCGAATGCTCCTCCAAATGGCGCGCCTAGAGGAGCAGGTAAAGGAACTGAAGCAGGAGGTTAACCGGCGACTGCGAGCCTGCCGATAGGGAGATCCCGTTGGATTGCCCCTTTTTTATTCCTTTTTTTTTGGGGCGCACGTTGTGGAAAAGTTGGGGTTATAACTTATATGGACAATTTTATTTTTGAACGGACATTGGTTGGACTATTCTTTCTGGACATTGGTTGGGATTAGGGAGAGGGGTGGGTCAGGTGTTGTGGGATTATTTATTACATAGTTTATTTTTGTTAGGGGATTAAATTATATTTCTACTTAAACTTTACATATGATGTAAATGTTTTGTGGGGGGTTACTCTTTTACGTCACACTGTTTCCTTTGCTGCTGCAGGGCCGCAGCCAGTGTTTGATTTAAATAATCTGCCGATTTTTTGTAACATACGAACAGATAGATGCGGTACCCTCACTGAGTGACTTGTCCTACTAGTACTGTCAGTCTCTCCTCCTAGTCTATGCATTCTGCAACTGGACTCAAGGGTGTGGGTGGGTGAATTTCCATTATTAATTATGCCTCCCCCAAACTTCTTCTCTTACCTGTGATTGAGGTTTAAACTTAGGCACAGCGATGGCTGCATGGTGATGAGGGTTTGGTTTCCCAAGATGCCATGGTTGTGGTGGTAGTAGTAGACACTGGCAGTAGCATTTGCAAAAAAAGAAAATGAGACAGTCAGTTGCCTGAAAGAGACTCTGGAAGGAGTAGTAGAACGAAGTACAGTACAGTACACAAGCATACTGCCAAACAATAAACCATAATAATGCTGATTAGCAATGCTAAAGTAAAATAAAACATAATGGTGGCGGGGTTAGCCTAGTACAACAGCAAGTTACAAACTGTAGTTGTGTCGAGTCACTCGACACAAGCGTAACCTTTAGTGCTGTAAAAGGAGGATGATGAATCCAATCGATGCCGGCAATTAATTATGACGGATTAGGTTCCTTTGGACAAAAAATGTACTTGCAAATATACTGAGCATGGGTGGGCAAGCAGAAGAAGATCCTCGCCCTGCATTGAAATTGAATCAGTGTTGCTTTCACCACATCCGCCCCAGCAAGTGTGTGATCAATGATTGGTGTACATTTAATTTAGTCACACCTCAATATAAATCACACAGCCCGGGGGAAGAGGGTTAGGGTTTGATGAATGGTTTGGAAGGGGGGTTTGGGGAAAGGTTTGACAAAGAAAAACACTACGCATGGACAAACAACAAAACACAATCTTGGCAGACGACCATCATATCCATAAATCTGTTAAGGGAGAAAAAGGAAATGCATGCATGATGTGTGATGATGACTTGATGGTTAATGATAAGTAGTACTTACTAACTAGACTGGTAGACAGTACAGGGCAGCAGTATATTATTAATTATTATGCAATTTGCCATGCCTGTCTGCCCTCAGAGAGACCCAAATACATAAATTTTTACTTCTGTTGTACCGGGCTTACTTTTTAAAGCTAGCAAAGAAAATTAAAAAATAGCTGTAGGGATCAATTATAAGCAGAGAGCAAACAACAACAACACACAGTCTTAACGATTGCAGAGAAAAAATTAATCAAATTATTTAAAAGATGATGAATGTTGATACTAAAGTGTTACTGTATGTTATCCTGGTCAAATTGGCGAGTTGCATCTCGGCATTCCTCTTGGTCCTCCATTCCATGGACGCTGCGTCCGTCAATCTTGGGTGCCACTGCCTGCCTGGCGGATGCAGATTGGTAGGTGAGTGTGAGTTGTTTTTCTCTGTTTAGCACAGGGTATAGGCCGGCCTGTAAGTGTAGATGGAAAAACAAAAGGGACATTTAAAAATCATGGAGAAACAAAAAACATAAATTACGGAGGAGTGCAAACACTTTCAGAGCGGCATGGCTAAATCCTTCTACTCTGTTGTCTGTTTCCAGCATTAACCTACAACAGCAACAGAACAGAGCAGGCCCACGGCACCCACCCAACCTCCACTTAGCTTAGATTTTTTGACTGAGCCAGACAGAGCACACATGTCATATATACAGCAACATAGCATTTTCTTAAGTAAGTAACTAAATCAATGGCATGCACAGCTGTCAGTCATACCACTCCTACTGCACTCGTGACTCGACTCCACCACTACACAGACATGTAGGTCTGCTGTGGTTGTTGTTGACTTGTTTACCTTTTATGCCACTCATGAAACACCCTGAGTTATTCCATCAATCATCTCCGATCCTACTGACTGACTGCGAAGATATTATGTCACTGTGGTCATCATCATGGTGTTGTCCAACTCAGTCTGCAGTGTACCGAGTGAGTCCATATTCCATATTCAAAAATGCAATGGATCGGCCTGCAGTATAAGTTCAATTTTGTTACTAAACAACAAGAAGGGAAACATTGACTTGAGTCTCTTTTAGTGTGTAGATTAAATATTAGTACACAATGAATTCACTTCATGCACAACAAACTACAACAACACAAACACCAATCACTCAGAGTCAGCGTCCAATGCATGCCATCATTATTACCTGTTCCTTGTTCTCATCTTAAGTTAAGGGGCAGTCTCTCTCGGCTTTGAAAGGAGGATAGCTATAGTAGTCATCATGTTCCACTTCTTTTGGAGGGACTCGACGAGGCAAACTTTTGTACTTTTCTCCATCCAATCATCATCTGGCTTGAGGGAAATGGATTTAGGGCGAGTCAGGAGGATGGAGCAGGACTCGGAGGAGTGGACTTAAGTTAAATGCACAGAGCTGCAACTCCAATATGGAAATAAAAAAGACTAGAAGACGATGGCACTGGTGATGGATTTGTTGTGATTCGAAGTTTCGAACCAGTAAGACAGAGACACACACAACAAATAAAAGTAAAATAAGGAAGAAAAAAAGTAATAAATTCAAAGCCTAGTTGTCATGTAAGTATAGCTCATCCTCAATCTCTGGTGGTTTAACCAGACGTAGGTAATCATCTAAGACACTACTTCCGTCACCTAAGTCGATGTCCTCATCTTCCTGCGTTGATTCACGTATTTTGTAATTCGGTGGAAAAAAGTGCTGATTCATTTTGATCATTGTTAACCTCTCCACGTTTTGGGGCGAGAGACTGGTCCTTCTCACTGTTACAATGGCACCAGAAGCACTGAAAACACGCTCAGAAGAGACACTAGCAACAGGGCAAGCCAGATAGTTTATCGCCAGCCAGCTGAGCACTGGCCATTGGCGCCTTTTCCCATACCAATACAGCAATGGGTTTTGATCAATGTAGACCTCTGTTGGGTCATCCAGATAGGCCTGGACCATCCGCTCAATGTTCAGGGGTGCTCCACTTTGCTGGGCCTCTTTTGTCTTTGCATCAGCACTGGACCTAGCAAGCCCTTGCTGTAAATACCAATCCCGTGCCGATTTTACTGAGGATGATGATCCGGTTCTTGCTGTTGTCGATAGTGTTGGTGACAGCTCTGAGCCAAACGCACTGCCCTCAGGCTCTGAAGTTGAACTTGACGCCGGATGTCCTGCTGCAGTACTTGTTGTGGGTTTGAGTAGCAGGCCTTTAATTACCAGCCGTTCATTTTCCAATTTACTGGCTGCCTCAGCTATCCAAGTTTTGTACTGGGCAACATCCACTTCTGAAAAAGGAATTAATGTCTTACTGTTCAGTGCCGATTTGTACCGTGGATCCAGAATTGTGGCACAAATGTAATGTTTTTCTGAAACAATGCGAGTTTGCACCCTTGTATTTTCAGCTAAGCGACGGGATAAGCTCTCTACCAACTCATATACTTCATTTGTTTCTTCCACACCTGTGTACGTTTCAGAGACCTCCTTCAGCTGTTGCTCTAGCATGTGCAACAATGGGATAGCTTGGCCCATAGTACAGTCCTCCTTGCTAACTTCACGTGTGAAGAGCTCGAAAGGAAGTAGCATCTCTGTCAGGCATTTAACTAGGCCCCATTGGTCCATCTGTAGGGTCATGCCTTTCAAAGTCTCATCCCTTATTCTTTGCATGACATACTCATTGATTGGTCTGTACTGATCAAACAGACGATCAAGCATGTAATAAGTTGAGTTCCAATGTGTTGGCACCTCCTGGATGAGTTCAATAATAAGCCCAATTTATAAGCAAGGCGATAGGAGTAACCCTAGCAATTATCGACTTATTGCCCTAATTGACACAGATGCAAAGTACTACGCGGGGCTACTCCTAGAGGAATTAATATCTTGGGCAACCTTAAAACGTATCATTCCTGCAAACCAAACAGGGTTTTGCAGAGGACAGGGTACAACAATGAACATCATGGCGCTAACCCTACTGATAGAAGCGGCAAAAATTGCAAAGAGCTCGCTATTCCTATGCTTCATAGATTATAGCGCAGCGTTCGATCATGTAGATCGCGCCAAACTGTGGCAGAAACTGGAAAAGTGGGGAATACCAAGACCTCTCCTGAAACAGCTGATTCAATTGCATACCAACACTTGGGTCAAGATCAAGCTGGGATCAGGGACGCACCTCTCAAGGCGAATTAACACCACCAAAGGCCTAAAACAAGGGTGCGTTCTAGCCCCCATGCTGTTTAACCTTTTCTAGCAGACCTGCCTGGGGAACTGGATAAAACCAAATCTCATGCCCCACGGTTGGGAAATATCTCGTTATCAAATCTTTTATATGCAGACGACTTGGTTTTAATAAGCCGGTCTCCAATTGGACTCCAACGCCTTTTAGATACCACCAACAAATTTTCACAACATAATGCATTAAAGATTAACTTAAACAAATCAAAAGTAATGACAGTGAATTATAACAAGACAAAGAAACTCTCATGGTTCCTGGACGGGCAGAGGCTAGACCGGGTAACCAACTACAAGTATCTTGGGGTACTATTGGACAGCAGAGGTTCATTTAAACCTCAACTAGAGGCCATGCGTCGGAAGGTCACCACATTCTACTTTTCAATGAAGCCCCTGAAGAAAGTCCTCCCTGACCGGACATTGGACCCTCTCTTACAAGTGATCAGAGCACGACTACAGCCAATGCTCACATATGGGAGTGAACCAATGCTAGGGAAAGATGCGTTAGTTTTAGACAAAATAATCAGTAGAACATACAGAGCAATTTTCCAGCTGCCCAACTACGTGTCGCCTGCCCAAATACGCCTTGAATTTGGCCTTCAGAGACAAACAGTGGAGAGAAGAAGCGCTTACATAAAAAGTTGGCATAAAATCAGAGGCGCAGAGCAAGGATCCTTAAATGCCCACCTTTGGACAGAGCTGTCAACCCGAGAAAAATCACCTGCCAAGAAGTATCTGTTGGAATCACTGGAGTATCTCGAATTGACAAACCTCTGGGAGACATCCGCAGATAATAAGAGCTTTAAAAAGATAGTAACAAAAGTAACAAAAATGATATCAATAATAGAAGATAAGGAAATTCTGGCCAAGAGGGCTCATGGATGGACAGTGTTGAATGATTATAAAGCTCTTAAGCCACAAGCATATCTGAAAACGGGACTTACACGGAAGACAAAAGAAAACTTCTTAAAACTGCGCTTCGGTGTTCTACCAATCCTTCCTCACTTGGCACCCTGGAAAAGGAGAGATAAAGAACAGTCCTGCCGCTTCTGTGGAACAGGAAAAGAGGACTTAACACACATAATCTGTATTTGCCCAAACCTGATGGACATAAGGCGCGCCTTACTCCGAGTAATATGGAACGAAAAGGGCATAAGAAGCTGCAGGCAGGCTGTGAAGCTGTGTTTAAATCCAGAGGAAACTCAATTAAACTGCCGACTAACAAAGTATTTCGACATAGTGGCTAGCAGACTTAAGATTTATAAAAAAGTGCAGGAAGAATAGCATGCAGCAATAACATTTTATTAATCACAGAGGCAGTCTGTCTAGAATTAGGCTCGTGAAAATTAAGACCTGTACTCTGAAGCACATGCACTTTATTACCCTTGAAATGGACTGCACAGATAATGAAATTGAGATCGGTACGATTTTTTATTCAAGAGAATTATTATTATTTTTTTTTTTAAATGTAATCGTACAGAGATAAGGCTGAACATAATTTTAATTTCAACGTTTAATGTCTTTTTATATTGTGAGTTTTAATTAACTGTACAATAAATTCTATACTCCATACTCCTGGATGAGTGCTTTGACTGGCATTCTATGCTCACGTTGAATGATCCTCAGCTGCTTCCGGCCTTTAAAAGAATGGCTGAAATGTGTGCATATTCTTCTGCAGGTGGTCAGTAAGTTGCTGACTCGGGCTTCTTTTTTCAGAAAGTCTTGAACAATAATGTTAATGCAGTGCGCCAAACACAGGACCCTGAAATAGGCACCATCCTCCATGGCCTTAACTATATTACTGCCATTATCCGTGGCAACAAAACCAATGTTAAGCCCTCTTGGGCGCAGCCATTCAAAGACCTTGCTGTTAAACTCTTCCAAAATGTTCTCAGCAGTATGAGATTTCTCCATGGCGAGCATGGCTACAGTTGCATGTTTCCGAGTAGCATTAAAAATCTCAGCAGTGTCAACAACACCTGCTTCAGCTATCTTTTCTCTAACCCCCACAAAAGAGATCCAGTGTGCAGTGATGCACATGTAATCAGTGGCTTGGCAACTGGTCCACATGTCTGTTGTCAGGTGGATATTGTGAACAACACTCTGCTGCAAAGCTTGTCTAAGCAATTCCAGCACATCGTGATATAGTGCTGGAATAGCAACTCTGGCGAAATAGGACCTGCTGGGAACCTTCCATTTTGGGCAGATGGCTGCCACAAATTGAAGGAAACCCACCCCTTCCACAAAAGAAAAAGGGAGAAGGTCCAGCGCTAACATTTTAGCCAGCTTCGCATTGTACAAACGTGCCGTTGGGTGGTTGCGTTCGTACTGCCCCTCCGACCTAAGCATGCTGACAATGGTAGGATGGATTATTTTCCTTTCTGGTGCAGCTCATGCAGGTGACTTCTTGAACCCAGTTAGGCTCAACGACGCACTTTTTTTCATTGCAGTACTCTGTTGCCTTGGTGTCTCAGCCTGACTCTTACTACGGTGCCACTGAGATGTTGCTGAGGATGTGGGCGGTACCACTACACTGCTGGGGACAGGGCTACTTTGTGTACCAGAGAAAATGTCTCCCTCTAGTTCACCTTCCTCCGTGATCATATCTTCTTCTACTTCTTCATCCACACCAACAGCAATGGGTGCAGTTTTACTTTTTAGGCCTTTAAGGTGTTCCTCCCACTGGATCAAGTGGTGTTTTTTCAGATGGGTTGTTTGGCCTCCGGTAACATAGTTTGTACCAAGCTTACCCCGACTAACACTATGTCGACAAATTGCGCATATAGCAACGTTCTCCTCCTTACTGCTAACCGAAAAGAAGTTCCAAACTGGGGAGATGAACTTTCTTGCGCTGGATGAACTGGAAGGTATGCCTGCAATTTGACTCTGTGCAGTACCACTACCTACTGAGGTGGTGGTTATGCTGTATGTAGGTCCCTGCCGGTCCTTTGCAAATGCAAATATGGAAGCTGGAGGTGGTGTTGGTGTTACCTGTCTTGGTGGTATCCATGCTACATCCCTCACAGCAATTTGGGATAGGGTAAAAATGTTGGTTTCCATCTCCACTGGGCCGGGAGTGATGTTCATGATGACTGGCTCGTCATCATCCCCCTCTTCTACATCTACCTCCATAACTCTAAGGCTTTCTGGAACCTTCCTTTTCCCTAGCCTTGTCTTGTGGCGTGCCTCACTCTCAGACTGAGCTGGTGGCTTCCAAGTGGCATCTAGATCATCAGAAGGGGGGCTTGAATAAGAAGTTGATGGACTAACCCTCCTTTTCCTTGCTGGGGATCTGGAAGACAATGGATCTTCTGAAAGAGTGGCTTGCTCTTCTTCGTCTGCAGGAAGCTCGATTTCCTGATCTGCCCCTACTTCGGGAGGAACAACTACTATTGTGGGCTGTTGTTGTGGCAGTTGTTGCGGCTGTTGTTGCAGCTGTTGTTCCGGCTGTTGTTCTGGCTGTTGTTGCCCACTTATCTGCTGAGTTTCCGCCTGCGTTGATTGGGTACTACGTTGCGATAATGACATTTCAACATCACTGCTCGGTGTTTGCGCAAGTAGACTGGCTACCTCTGCGACACTCATGGGCTTGGGCCTAGGTTGGTGGGGTGGGCCCGCTGATGCAGAGGTGCTGCTCCCAGCTTGGTCCCCGGACACCGCTAATTCAGGCGTAATTTTTGGATTCCCAAAAAACATATTGGCCGGCACACCAGTCTTGGTAAGTGGCAGTGCCCCTTCCTTCTTCTGTTCCTTCTTCTCACTGGCAACTTTCTTGGTACTGGAGGACCTGGTACCTTTCTTTGGGGCCATCTTCTTCCTTCCGATGTCAGCAGGACGCAGGTGCACAAGTTGCAGAGATGTCTGTGGTCACACGTGGACGTGATGTGGTGCGCAGCAGGACTTCTGTCTGGCAGTACAACGGGTGATGATGATACCTCCTCCTCTGTCTTTTTGTGCACCTAAAAGCAAAGAAGCCAGGAGAAGAACATCAGTGAAATGTTGCATTTGTTGTTTTGGTTCAATTACTACTAGTACAAATATAATATATAACTTACTGTGTGGTGGTCACACTTGTTAGTGTTATATTATTACATTTTATTAACTCAGTTTAAGTTATAAAAAAAAACATAACAGTGTAGCCATTTGTGAGACTTTGACAACAAGGGCTTTCATGGTATACTGTGTACACTCAGGAAGGATAGGACAGAAGAAGAACAAAAACAAAAATACAAATTTAATGGAAGTGTAACCTGTTTGGCATTAATTTGCTCATCACGTCATTCAGGGAGCTGAAGCTGGCAAAGGGGATGGAAGCAGTAAGCCAAGAGGAACAAAGGAAAGACATGCAGGCCTATATGGCAAAAGCAGCACACTACTAAACTACCACCACAAAATGGCCACCAGCCACATGGTCACTCATAGTCACAACAAGCAGGAGGCCTGGAAAACAATGAACTCAAGCAGGCCTATATGGCCAGACAAAGGAGGCATGCGAAACAACACAGCTTTAATGCAAAAATGAAAATTCACAGGGCTAAAAAAGATTGGAAAGTTACGCAACAACCACACCACACACACACACACATCCAACAAAGGCATTTATTTAACACACACCAAAAAGTGAAATAACCCCAAAAAACACATTTTGCAATTCAATCCAATGCCATCCATGCCCTAAATGATGTTTAAATTCAACAGACACCACAGTGACAGTTGTTTCATGCACCCATGAGTAGCTCTGAGCCTACTAGATGAAAGGCATATTGGCAGACTAGGCCACAAGCTTGCAGGCCTATGGCAAAAGCACACTGGCTGGCTCCACAAAATGGCCGCCAGCCACATGGCCAGGCCACCCACAACAACAAGAAAGTGAAGACAGACAATGCAGGCCTATGGCAAAAGCACACTGCCTGGCTTCAAAATGGCCACCAGCCACATGGCCAGGCCCACAACAACAAGAAACCTAGGCCAAGAGGAACAAAGGAAAGACATGCAGGCCTATATTGCAAAAGCAGCACACTACTACACTACCACCACAAAATGGCCACCAGCCACACGGTCACTCACGGTCACAACAAGCAGGAGGCCTGGAAAACAATGAACTCAAGCAGGCCTATATGGCCAGACAAAGGAGGCATGCTAAACAATACAGCTGTAAAGCAAAAACGAAAATCCACAGGGCTAAACAAGGTTTGCAAGTTACACAACAACCACACCACACACACACATCCAACAAAGGCATTTATTTAACACACACCAAAAAAGTGAAATACCCCAAAAATACACATTTTGCAATTCAATCCAATGCCATCCATGCCCAAAATGATGTTTAAATTCAACAGACACCACATAAACAGTTGTTTCATGCACCCATGACTAGCTCTGGGCTTACTGACTACCCACAATCATTTTTTTTTTAAAAGTACAAAAATTGTAGTTGCAGCAACTGCAATGCCCCAATCAAACAAACAACACCAACTTACTTGTAAAATCTCAAATCCAAAAGTCCTCAAATCCAATGATATATGATGCAGCAGACACAAAGGGTGATCCTTCCAGCTCCAAATCCAAATGAAAAGTGAACAGGACATGGACAAAGCACTGGGAGGAGCCTGCTGGACAGGAACAGGAAGTTAGAGACTCTGGGGCACTTCCTTCCTCTCCAAAAAAAAAGTAAAAAAAGAAAAGGGACTCCTTGCACAAAAAAGTACAGCCAAATGTCAATCTGAGGAGTTTTGTTCATCCAAATCATCATTTTCAAGAAGGTTTTATGCTGCTCGAGAGATATTCTTCTCCAGATTGCAAATTTTGCGTGTTCGACATCGCGAGCTTCACTAAACTTCTGCCGGATGTCCGATGGCGCGTCCGAATGACGTGTTCGCGATCGCACACTCTCGCGGGATCGCGCGGCCGGCTACCAAAATCTCGTGGCGCACGTGAACGGATAGGAAAACTCGTCAGCGAATGCAGGGATCCCGGTAAGTCGCTACAGCGTGCGTGAAAATGCATTTTGAAAGTGCGAACAAGGGAAAAACTCGGCTACGCTGCGGATCGCGGAGTTTTCGGTAACTCCGCGTTCTACGCAGAACGCGGAGTTGCCAAAAATCCGCAAACTCTGCGAGCGGAGCGGATTTTACCGCCCAGGCTTAATAACAACTCTTCTTGAATACATGCAAAGGATTAATCCGGGAAAAGACTTATACAAAGCAAAAATTAATCCAAAAACTACAACAAAACACAAGGAGTTGCATGACTAGTGTCCTACATTATATTATCATTTGCACCTTTGCCGCTTTAGTCCTCTTATATTTAGTGCTAGATAATTCTGCTTGTCCCTATTTTGGTGGGGGTCAGAGCATGAGTTAATAACAGGATGAGATCCTAGATTCCATCTCTCATAGTGCACAACTTTTGTGCGCTGAATGAACCAGTTTATGGTAGTTCTTGGCCCCGTTTGTGATTGCGCCGACGCGTTTCGACCTTCAGGTTGGGCTTGTGGTGTATTTCGGAGACGGTCTTCTTCAGGGCTGTTGACTTTATGGACACATTGGGCCAACTGCTTCGTAAATGCTTTATTAGAAGCGTCTAACTGGTTTCTTGTTGCAGACTCCTGTTATAACGTGGGGTCATGTGTGAAGGTTGAACCTTGGTGTATATTTGGCGGAGACCATCCAACTGTTTTGATCTGGAGTCCTTAAGTCAGGGCACCGGCCGCCTCCTCGGGGGGTCTGATCTTGCGACGGTGACAGGAGCACCGGATACAAATGGCTCTGCCAGCCCTCTGATCATGCTCCTCTAGGTAGGAGATGACCAGTACATGAAAGTTCAGGCACCAGAGCATAGGCAGATGGCATGAGTAGAGCCTGTCTGGGCCTCGTTGCCAGTGTGATATTTAGCCTAGGGTGTAACACAGCAGCAATAAGAGACCGGCAGCACCAGCATAGTCTCACAGGAGTGGCCTCAAGCGGTCCTCCTCCCATTTATTTATCCCCTCAGCCTCGCCCAGCCAAGGGGTTGTGTGCTGCATCAGGGAGGTGATTGTAGTGGCCGAGTGATCCACAACAGTGTTTATGTCTGCTCTTATAATTAGCTACCACTACAATGGAAGTGGTTTTTTTTTGTTTGTTTTTTACACAATGAGTCCCGGGTGCTTACCCGACTGGCGCAGATCGGAATTCGCTTCTGCTGTTGGTCAGTAATAATAATAATAATAATAATAACCCGATATTTGTAAAGCACGAACTAATCACCCCTGAGGCTCTCAAGGCCGCTCAAGACCTGGGCCAGATCCAATGTTTCTTCATGAAGGTGTCTCCATGCTGTGTGGTGACACCTGTGTGGTGCTAAAAAGATTACTTTGCAAACTATCACTAATTCATGAGCTGTGGGTCCTGCTGGAACGAACAAAATAAACACCGCTGGAACCTTATTTCTCCAAATTCAGTAACAAAGGTGCATATGGGTGACACTTCACAATTTTACAATAGATAACGTGAGATGTGAAGTTTTTGTTCTTCTTTAGAATTTCTTATAATGTGTGCTTTATAGCATTGCCAGTTATGCACGTGTGTGTGTGTTTGCAAATAAACTAATACTCATTTCCGTAACATAAAATGAAAAGCATAGGCGTTGGACGTACAGGTGCAGGGGGTGCTACAGTACCCCCAAAAATAACCTTGCTGGAGGTCAGAAGGTGAATGAACAATAAAGATGCTTTTAAATCTTGTGTTTGTCTTGTCACCTTTACTGTGCGTTCAAAGACAAAGGACAAATGTCAGACTGTGTCTTCTGACAAATAGCTACTTATTTATTTAACATGGAGACTGGTTCTTAGTTTTCATTCTGATGGAGCAGGGTTTTGCGAAATAAAACCTGCTCGGATTGAACTCCTCATTGTGTGGATTATTAGTAGGGCTCCCGGTTTTATGGTGTTTATATTTTTGTCATTTCCGTCTGTATTTATCCATATTTATTTTTTGCTAATTTTACCTGTATTTATCCATATTTATTTTAGGTTTTGTGAAAAAATGAAGCTGAAATGTGTATATTTCTGCATTTATTTAACCAGTTAAGGTGCACTCGGGCCTGAATGCCTGACTGGTTTCAATGATATATACACACTCAGATGGTAAAATATGCACTTGTAAGAAAATATGTAAATTTTAGTATCAAGGTTGTGCAAATCTACTGCAGTTTAAGGCTCTTTACTAAAATCCCTATATTTTTTTAATCCACTTGCCTGTCAATCTGCGCATTTTTTGGCCTGGCAGTCATGATTGACAGCATTTAGAACCACTCAAAAACAACCCAATTTCCGTTTTTATCCACATTTAAAAATAAATACAGACCGGAAAATACATGGTTTTCTGTCTGTATTTATCTGTAAAAATCAGTAAAAACGGAAAACAGGGAGCCTTAATTATTAGCAAAATGGAGTGAAGATGAACAGTGCAAAACTAAAAAGGGGAAAGATGAAAACTGCGCAAGAACGTGCTGGGTGAAATTAGAGTTTTTTAGTACTTTTGTAGAAGGCCATTAGTGCAGAAATAACAGCCAAAAGCCACAAGTTTCTTTTTCACTAACTGTTTGAAAATAATGTACATAACATAAGAAAATTCAAGCTAAGCATTTATAGAGCATTAACAGTGGAGTTTTATAAAATGACAACACTAATCAAATATATATTTGTTTTCCCTAGAGCGTATTTACTGTCCTGCAGAGAAGGCCTCAAGAGTCTTTTTAGGTTTAATTTGCTTATTAGAACATAGACTGCAAAAATATGTAATCTGTCCTTCAGGAGTTCCTGATGTGGCCAAGGTTGTGTGGAGAAAACAATGTACATTATGAATGGAACTTCCTTGCCGAGCGGAGTATGTGGACACTCGTACTAGATTGATACATTAGCGAGATGGAGAAATGTGCAAGCCGCAGGAAGAGATTATCTGAGTTTCCTCTGCTGAAGGTTGATGACGAAAGTTGTCTAAAGACAAAGGAACTGTTGAAAAGTTAGGCACATCGAAAGTGGAGTGACTAGACACCCCCTGGTTTAAACCAATGGGATTCAAGAATTTTCTGTGTGATGATACATGGGGGATTGGATCTTTAGTGAATTAAGGGTATAACTATTAGTACTGAAAGGGTTTTTCTTTATTTTTACGTGAGGGGAGAGGCATGTTGCTGTTTCCTACCTTTACTGGCTGGCTGTTGTTCTGCTGATCCTGACTCTTTGACTTTGCTCCTCATACCTTCTTGAGGATGCCCCAGCTTACACTCTCACTCGGAGAGTAGCTTTCCAGACTTCTAGCATTTTGCGCAATAGGTTCGTATGATATTCTGAATTTGCATTAATC
Organism: Calotriton arnoldi; assembly: GCA_963921515.1. Lineage (NCBI taxonomy): Eukaryota > Metazoa > Chordata > Amphibia > Caudata > Salamandridae > Calotriton > Calotriton arnoldi. The sequence continues at coordinate 1,073,727 of CAWUFW010005750.1, forward strand.
TTATTTGCAAATGTCTTTATTCTTTTGCCTCTTCGCCTATCCACTCTCTCACGACACGGATATTTGAGATGTATATTGTGAATTACTATATTGTTGTTCTCTTGTGTGGTGAGCTATGATTCGAGCTGTATTGTACTTGATGAGCATTCACATTATTTTAGACAAAGCATATTGATAAGAAAACAGAGTTTGTCTTTATTAATGTCAATTAGTTATATTGAATGATTATTCCTTTATTAGGTTCTTATTTTAGAATTCTGTCAAATCTTTGCCGATCCCTGACTACTAAAAAAGATTCATCGGAGAGGAAAGAGGATAAAATAGATGGTAGATAATTTGGTAAATGTTTTTAAATTCATGCAGCGTGAAAGGGACTGTTGGGTATTAAATTGGGTCCAGATGATAGAAATTTGCAAAAACCTCTAACGCTGGATCAATTCTCTGACTACAAAGAGAGAGGATTTTGTAAAATGAACTATGTGACAAGCTTGCTGAAGTATAGAGAGAGTGAAAGGAATTGCTGCGGGATGCCAGTTGTTTTCAAACACCACAAAATCTAAATGCCTGTAAATGGACTCTCCAAATATTCAAAATATGTCAACAGTTAAGAAAGCACAAATGAAGCACTTTTTTGTAATTCTAAATTGTGATGGAAACAAACATTTTAACAGACATTGACAGGATCTCCTTGACCAGAATGCCACTCTTCACCACTCCAGTCTACTCTGCACCACTGTACTCCACACAATGCCAATCTATGCCATTCCACTTTACTCTGTGCCACTCCACTCTACGCCACTTTAATCCACACCACCCAACTCCACTCTACAATACCCAACACCACTAACATTTAGCCATGCTGCTGTACAACATGGCCAAAAGCCATTGGCAAAGCCAATATCTCTCACATAGGCAAGACATATTGGCTTTGTGATAAGATATGAGGCTGGACAGCAGAGCTGTTCTAAGTCTTTGTTTCACAGAGACTCAGTCTTATGCTTCCTTCAGCATCAACATCTGTCTCAACTCTTCCCAGAACCTTCTCCTCCAGTTGCCTAGCACCCCTGGAGCATCAATAGTGTAAGACTCTACCGGTAACATTCTACAGCCAAGCCAGAACACATCTCCCCCTCTATAACAATAAGAACAATAAAAGAATAGATTTCCCCAAAAAAAGGAATTCCAAGGAACCAGGAAAAAAAATAAAAGTGAAAAAGAAAATTGTAAATCGCTTTACAACACCCAAGCATAAATCTCTTAACAGATACTAGCTTCATATAGGACATAAAATCATACAAAACATTCATAGTGAAAATCACACTGCAATGAAGTTAAACAGGAATCAGGGCTTCAACCCCCCAGCTACTTGTCACTCGGCTCATAGTCAAACAAGAAGGATAGTGTTCTCCTTGGGTGGAGAATGTGGCGACCTTCCCCAACTGACCCCCTTAGCCCCCTTATCATCTGAGCTGCATAGGTCATTATGTTTGTCATCACAGCTTGCCAGTCTGGACATACTCCAAACACCACCATCAGACAAAACAAGCACATTCCTCTTCACTCAAACAATGCGCTTTGGACCCCAATACTGAGATCTCCCTTTGGGTGTCCATCCTGGCTTCTTCACAAAGACGTAATCTCCCACATGCCACTCTCTCTCACACACATTATGTTTGTCAATGTAGCATTGTTTGTACTTCATTTGACATCTCTCCACCTCATTTGCATCTGCGACCTTCATTTACCCCTCACACTTAACCAACCACACTTCAGGGTTGAGTTTGGACCCCGCAAACCTTCCCCTCAAGCATTGGAAAAGTGACAGTTTGGTGACTACATTGGGTATAGTATGATGCACCAGTGCCTAATTTGTAAAGAAATCAGTGCCGGGGCCCTCGTCAAGATGCCACTGCAGCTTGCACTACTCATTGCCCATATACCTGCCGCCAGCGACAGAATCAACACAACTACTAATCAGCACACTCTACATGTATGACATTTCAGATTATTCCAGATCCCAAAGCTACAATAAGGGCTTGGGCAGCAGATAGTCATTTCTAATGTTCATTGAAATAATAAACTATTTTTGTGTTAATCTCTAATTTAGATTAGCAGTGCAGACTGTCATAAGTGCCCGTGTTGACAATTAAGTTATGGTGCCGAGCACCGGAAAACACTGGCTCAAATTAAGCACTGCAATGCACCCACAATTTCTCCCTATGCACCGTTTTAAGCTGAATCCTTCTTTCTATAGCTGACTGAACAGATGCCTTGACATCCTGTTCATGGATTCAATCAGGACATTGGCCTGAGGTGAACTGAGAGCCGTGCGCAAATGAGTGATACCTAGTTCCTACAAAAACTCCTTCATGTCTGCCGCAACAAATTGAACGCCATTTTCCATTACAATCTGTTTGCAGATCCCCTCTGAGGCAAACACATCCCTTAAAAACTCTAAAACAGATCTGGTCATCACCGTGCTCAAGCAACATGCTGCAACCAACTTTGAAGTGTAATCCACCAACACCAAAACAAATTTCTCACCAGTCGCCAAAAGGTCAAAAGGCCCAAACAATATCAAGCTCTAACTTGACGCAGGGTTCTTCCAGGCTCACCACAGGTGACAATGGAGGTGCCTTGATCACTCTGGACTTGTCACTCGCTGCACACTAAACACAATCTCTCACCACTCCCTCTACCTGACTATTCAACCCTGGCAACCTGTATTGTTCTCTGACTCTTGCCTAAAAGCTCTTCATGTGCAAGACTGACAATCTTGTCACACAATCCGACCGGGGTACCATCTAAAAATATAACCATCCTCAATGCACTGTTACTCCCGGACATTCCAAAATTGTCTTGCTTTCACCACAAGATCCTTGAAATTCAGCCATCCTGAGACCACCAAATCCTAAACCACTTCTCTCACTTTATGTTTGGTGGCTTCACAGTCCCACTCCGTCTCTGCTAATCACCATCTCTTTTAACCACATCACAGTGTCCAACACCATTTCTCCCCTGGCGGAGCTGCCAGTGGCCGACCTAGACAAGAAATCTGCTGAAACATTTTTGACTCCTGGTAGATACCTCACCTGAAAATTGAACTCCGTCAAACCTTCTACCCACCTCTTAATGAGTGGAGAAACATCTACACAGCTACATGCAAACAATTGTACGAGAGGTCTATGAACTGTCATGAGGATGAATGGAAAAACCCACAGGAAAAACTTGAAATGCTGTATCACCCAGGGGCAAGCTAATACCTTGCGCTCAATCACTGAGTATCTTTCCTCAACACCTTTAACCCCTTAACCGCGACGCAAATTCTCCCGCAGTGCGGGAGAATTAAAGAGCGGGCGGGGCTGCGACGGCCAATAGACGTACGCAGCACTAGGGAGGTAGTGCTTGCGTCGGCCATTGGCCGACGCAAGCACCGAAGGGGTTAAGCGAACGCAAAGCAAAAGTCACCACCTTCTCCTTGCCATCCTTCACTTGTGATCAAACCGCATCCAGACCCTTTAAACTAGCATCAGTAGTGAGAAAAGTTTTTCCACGAAATCAAAATGGCCTAAGTTAGGCATTTTGGCAATCTCTCCCTTCACCACTCTGAAAGACTCCTCAGCTTCCTCTGTCCACTCAAACGGAGCACTCCTCTTGAGTAGCAAATAAATGTGCTGCACCACACTAGCAAATTTCTTTACAAATTTGGAGCAATACACCGCCATGCCCAAAAATGCTCTGTTGTGGTCCTTATTGGATGGAGACTGTCCGTCAATAAGAGAGCTAGTCAACACAATTGTGGGACTGATTCCCTCTCCTGATATGGTGTGTCCCAGGTGCTCGACTGACCCTACTCCAAACTTGCACTTTTCCTTTTTCAGAGTCTAGCCTTTGTCCTTCAATCTGGTCAACATCTGCCTCAAAGTTTCATCATGCTGTTGCCTATCTCTCCCATGCAACAAGATATCGTCCTGAAAATACATTACAGACTCAATACTTGCTAACACCACCTTCATCAGCCTCTGGAAGCATGCCGCCGCAGAAGCCAGCCCAAACTGAAGCTTCTTGAACATGTATGCTCCCAAAGGCATGACGAAAGAGGTGAGAGGCCTGGAGTCTTTGTGCAGCACCACCTGATGATAGGCGGCAGACAAATCCATCACATTGAACACTGTGGCACCCTTGAGCATGGTAAGAGTCTCTGTGATGTTAGGCAAGGTTTGGCAATCCACCCAAATACACTGGTTAAGGTCTCTGAGATCAAAGCACATGCAGATCTTAAACCCATTGTCCTTAGGGGCAAGAACTACTTGAGCCAACCACTCTGAAAACTCTATCTCCTCAATAACTTCACTCTGCAAAAATCTATTCAATTCCTCCTGCAATATTTGTTCAAAAATTGGATACGTTCCTTGTTTTGTTCACCTCTCGTGTAGCACTCTTTTTTAATATGATCTGTGCTCAAAACCTTTGAGCAGTCCCAAACGATCATTAAAAACTTTTGGAAACTCATGCATCCAGCTAATGTCCTTTCCAAGAATGGCCACCATCATAGCCTGATTAGGAGAATTTGGATTCAAAACAATACCGAAATTTCGCTGGTGTCTCCATCCCAACAAACTGTCCCTCTCTTGGCCACGTAAATCTTGCCTACAGTCTCTCTTCCTTGAACATCCCTGTGTAACCCAATAGATCTATCTTCATGCATCCATACCCCTCAGGATTAATATTAGGAGGTAACAAATAAATGCCACTTGAGCGGTATACCTTTGTCCCAATTTGTGTCCCCATCAATGTAAATGGTGACCCTGAATCGGCCCAAACAGTGAGACTCTTCCCTCCTATCTCAACCTCGCATTGAGGCATAGTTATGGGACCACCACTGACCACCTCCTCCCCATGTTTCACTTCAGCAGCGGATGCTCCTATGTACAAAAATCACACTTTGACGCTCCTCAGGATTCTCCAACACTCCATGCACTTTCACAGTCTTGCAAACTCAAGCAAAACGCCCCTTCTACCTACAACTACAACATACCACATTCCGGGCAAATCATTGCGGAGTATTACAGAGATGATAGGGTCTGCTGTATTTGAAACACTTAAAATTTAGAGTCCCTTCCAACGACTGGTCCACTGACACTTTTACTCCCCCCTGTTTTCCGAGGGATACTCCTCTGACTGGCATTCAGCACCTTGTCACTAGACAGCTTGTCAGTATGTCCTTTCTCAGGAATTGCAGATACACAGTCCACTGAACCAGAAGTGTTTCCTTGTGTTTTCTTGACTGACCCAGCTGCATGCTCAATACCCTCTACAATTTCAATAGCCACTTTAAGTGGAGGATTCTTTGCCAATAGCTTTTCGTGAACCCTAGGGTAATTTGTGCCGCGCACCAGTTGATCCCTGATGAGAGACTCTGCCCACTCACCAAACACACAGGTTCACACCAAGTTCCTCAGAGCAGCTACATAGTTGGTAACTTGTTCTTCCTTTGCCTGTACCCTCATAAAAATGACTATACCTCCATCACCACATTGATATGTAGACCAAAATGTTTCTCAAACTTGGTGAGGGACATTTCAAACACATCCATTGGCTCACCTTTCTCATTGCCAGTATCAATTTTCTCCAGGCTCTCATATATATTGCACCCTTAAATCCCCAAATTATGTAAAAGCACCCTCTGCTTTCCGGCTGCCGAGAATCCCCCCCTCCAATTGCCACCAAATATGATTCAAAAAGGCGTTTCCACCTTTTCCATGGCAAAACGGGTTCCCCAGATTCTGATAAAAATTGTGGTGATTGTGACATATTTGCTACAGACATGTTCTCTGTACCTGCAAAACAAATGAATATGACAAACTAAAGCAATTAACTAATACAACAAGTCAAAATAACTAGCCAAATCAACAAATTAATATATTAAACTAAAATAATTAATTTTCACTCTGGGGAAATATGTCCTTCAGTGTCCAGGATGCACCACTGTCATAGGATATTTCACACTATATGCACCACAAAAAGACCTCTTCCTCACATCGACGACGAATGTTGCATTTAATCCCACCACCTGCCGGGTGTGAAATGTGACAGTTGCAGTCATTGAATGTACCAGGCACGCGTTGATATAAATCCACAACTGCAACGATAACCCCTAGTAGCTCCGCTGGTGAATAGTGCTACTAGAATAGAAAATGACACCTTCCTAAAACAGTACGTGGTCTAGACATTAACCAAAATGTCAGGCACAGGTTGTATCGTAGCTGAGCAGTGCTACTAGACTGAATGCCGACTTCCTAACCCGGTCCGCGGTCCAGGTGTTTTACGAAATGACAGCGACAGAGCTGTTCTATTACAAGACTGTGCGCAGTCTAGTCTTTAACAAAGTGGCGTCAATAGCGCGAAACCTCAACCCATACGTAGCCTATGATAGCAGCCCAGTCCCACTGTGACATAAGAATGACTGCGCACTGCCCACCAGGAGGCCAACGATGCTAGTATGTATGGCCCATGCAGCTTTAAAACCCTCAGCTGATGCTCGCTCTACTGCTTTTAAACCCTCAGCTGATGCTCGTGGTATTGCACTGCTCTTCCCCCACTAACTTGCAGTCATGGCTCCCACAAAAAAATTACTGTTTGGGGCTATTAATACCTAATGGACTCACCGAGTTCAATGAAGTCACTTACTCTGTAGGAGTCCCAACAGCTGTACATAGGTTCAGTTTAACAGTCAATATGAATTCTAGTGGTGAAATCCAGAGGGGCGTTGGTGGTGGGTTCCTTCCCCTTGCAGGTCAACTCGTCGCCATTGATAACATACGAGGCTGGACGGCAGAGTTATTCCAAGTCTTTAATCCACAAACAGAGACACAGTCTTATGCTTCCTTCAGCATCAAAAACAAAATAGGGCCCCTGAGTAAACAGATAACAGGCAGAAAAAACATGGGATCAAATGCCCTCGGCAAAAAAACTAGACAAACTGCCTGATGAATTCAATTGGCAGAATATCTCACCATGCTTTAGAGGATGCTTACCAAGTCATCTTGGAGTCGTAGTATATATGCATATATTTTCAGCAATAATGTTCAAAACAGCAGATAAAGAATCAAAAGTGTCATCATTCAGAAATGTATCAAAAATATATATTGTTTATTATAATCATATCTATATAAATACACATATATCCATACATATGACATTGCAAGACATTCCAAAGGTCCATAAATATAAAACAAGAGAATAACTGTACCCTCAGAAGTGACCACGGAAGTGCTCCCACTAATGCTCAAGCTCATCACCCATACGTTCGTTCAACGGACAACCCTTTCACATACTAAACAACCACAGACCAACAAGATAATAACAACACATAAATGGTAACAATTTACAAATACTGAACAGGCGAGAGATATTTCAATTTTCAGCTATTTTGCGTACAACTGTGTAGTCGGTTTGTTTAATAACAATCTTCACTCAAAGTATCATCCATTGGATTTCCTAATGAGCATGTCTTGTTGTCTAATAATGCGTCGATGCGCGTTTCGGTAGAGACCCACAATCTTGGTTGCACCGTCTTCAGGGCGCTAAACAACTTCAATAATAGGGCAAACAAGGGGTGTATCCTGATGGAAATCTAAAAATACAAGATAATATTGTAAGAATATATATATATATGTGAGTCTTTATATATGTATATATGTATATATATATATATATATATATATATATATATATATGTATTTCAAAGACCCAAGAGCTTTCAAGGACGCACTCGACAGCAAGTGAAAACCGAGAGGTTTATTTTAACAAAGGAACCAGCATCTGCATTCCAGTAAAAGTTCATAGCGCCTGACGCGTTTCAAGGCTCCTGCCTTTTCTTCATAGGCGACTTGCAGATTGTGAGTGTTACCAGAGTTGATTTTATACCCAGCTGCATATTATTCATTAATTGTCTTGCTCAGTGCGTTTTTTCTTTCCAATGCATGCTGGAATAGGTAGTTCAATTAAATACCAATCACACCCTTTAGTAGGTTCTGTTTGAACATTCACGTTTTTAAAATCCATTATTTTCCACAGTGGGACCCAGAATACAGAGCTGATCGAAATTACCTCACTTGCTGTGCTGCAACAGGCATGGACATAGTTCCCACCAGCAGCCTCTCTCCTTCGTGATGGTGCATTCCTCCACGACAGGGCTGCCGTGTTAATTTATGTATTTCAAAGACCCAAGAGCTTTCAAGGACGCACTCGACAGCAAGTGAAAACCGAGAGGTTTATTTTAACAAAGGAATCAGCATCTGCATTCCAGTAAAAGTTCATAGCGCCTGACGCGTTTCAAGGCTCCTGCCTTTTCTTCATAGGCGACTTGCAGATTGTGAGTGTTACCAGAGTTGATTTTATACCCAGCTGCATATTATTCATTAATTGTCTTGCTCAGTGCGTTTTTCTTTCCAATGCATGCTGGAATAGGTAGTTCAATTAAATACCAATCACACCCTTTAGTAGGTTCTGTTTGAACATTCACGTTTTTAAAATCCATTATTTTCCACAGTGGGACCCAGAATACAGAGCTGATCGAAATTACCTCACTTGCTGTGCTGCAACAGGCATGGACATAGTTCCCACCAGCAGCCTCTCTCCTTCGTGATGGTGCATTCCTCCACGACAGGGCTGCCGTGTTAATTTATGTATTTCAAAGACCCAAGAGCTTTCAAGGACACACTCGACAGCAAGTGAAAACCGAGAGGTTTATTTTAACAAAGGAACCAGCATCTGCATTCCAGTAAAGTTCATAGCGCCTGACGCGTTTCAAGGCTCCTGCCTTTTCTTCATAGGCGACTTGCAGATTGTGAGTGTTACCAGAGTTGATTTTAAACCCAGCTGCATATTATTCATTAATTGTCTTGCTCAGTGCGTTTTTCTTTCCAATGCATGCTGGAATAGGTAGTTCAATTAAATACCAATCACACCCTTTAGTAGGTTCTGTTTGAACATTCACGTTTTTAAAATCCATTATTTTCCACAGTGGGACCCAGAATATAGAGCTGATCGAAATTACCTCACTTGCTGTGCTGCAACAGGCATGGACATAGTTCCCACCAGCAGCCTCTCTCCTTCGTGATGGTGCATTCCTCCACGACAGGGCTGCCGTGTTAATTTATGTATTTCAAAGACCCAAGAGCTTTCAAGGACGCACTCGACAGCAAGTGAAAACCGAGAGGTTTATTTTAACAAAGGAACCAGCATCTGCATTCCAGTAAAGTTCATAGCGCCTGACGCGTTTCAAGGCTCCTGCCTTTTCTTCATAGGCGACTTGCAGATTGTGAGTGTTACCAGAGTTGATTTTATACCCAGCTGCATATTATTCATTAATTGTCTTGCTCAGTGCGTTTTTTCTTTCCAATGCATGCTGGAATAGGTAGTTCAATTAAATACCAATCACACCCTTTAGTAGGTTCTGTTTGAACATTCACGTTTTTAAAATCCATTATTTTCCACAGTGGGACCCAGAATACAGAGCTGATCGAAATTACCTCACTTGCTGTGCTGCAACAGGCATGGACATAGTTCCCACCAGCAGCCTCTCTCCTTCGTGATGGTGCATTCCTCCACGACAGGGCTGCCGTGTTAATTTATGTATTTCAAAGACCCAAGAGCTTTCAAGGACGCACTCGACAGCAAGTGAAAACCGAGAGGTTTATTTTAACAAAGGAACCAGCATCTGCATTCCAGTAAAAGTTCATAGCGCCTGACGCGTTTCAAGGCTCCTGCCTTTTCTTCATAGGCGACTTGCAGATTGTGAGTGTTACCAGAGTTGATTTTATACCCAGCTGCATATTATTCATTAATTGTCTTGCTCAGTGCGTTTTTTCTTTCCAATGCATGCTGGAATAGGTAGTTCAATTAAATACCAATCACACCCTTTAGTAGGTTCTGTTTGAACATTCACGTTTTTAAAATCCATTATTTTCCACAGTGGGACCCAGAATACAGAGCTGATCGAAATTACCTCACTTGCTGTGCTGCAACAGGCATGGACATAGTTCCCACCAGCAGCCTCTCTCCTTCGTGATGGTGCATTCCTCCACGACAGGGCTGCCGTGTTAATTTATGTATTTCAAAGACCCAAGAGCTTTCAAGGACGCACTCGACAGCAAGTGAAAACCGAGAGGTTTATTTTAACAAAGGAACCAGCATCTGCATTCCAGTAAAAGTTCATAGCGCCTGACGCGTTTCAAGGCTCCTGCCTTTTCTTCATAGGCGACTTGCAGATTGCGAGTGTTACCAGAGTTGATTTTATACCCAGCTGCATATTACTCATTAATTGTCTTGCTCAGTGCGTTTTTTCTTTCCAATGCATGCTGGAATAGGTAGTTCAATTAAATACAATAAGCTACTAAGCATACAAATCCCAACATGCACTGAGTGCTACTAAGCATAAAAGGGATTGAATACACGTAGGAAAAGCAATTCCGCTTCCAGCCATCACGCCCTGAAGAAAAAGCGAACAGCTTTGAAACGCGTTGGCGTAAGGCAGCAATTACGGAGGAAGAGCGACCTTCTAATGGCATTCAATGTTTGTCTTACCTGCTGTGGAGTGCGCCGCTGAAAGCAGAGCATTTGGAGAAAAATAATAAAACGGCGGTCTCAGTCGTAGTGAGCGCACCACCTGGACAATGAGAAAGGAGTCATGGGAGAGAGGGCCGAGCGAACAGGAACCTTCCGATGTTCGTGGCACAGCAGTAAGCCCAATTGACAGAAGGAAGCAATCCACTCCGGGGCTCACTGGAGAGCCTTACAGACACAGTGACTGGCAAAGGAGTTACTGTAAATCCTTATAATAAAGGCAATGGATCGCGGGACCCACTGTGGGTAAAGACACCATTTGTATTTCCCCGTATTTTTACAATAAGCTACTAAGCATACAAATCCCAACATGCACTGAGTGCTACTAAGCATAAAAGGGATTGAATACACGTGGGAAAAGCAATTCCGCTTCCAGCCATCACGCCCTGAAGAAAAAGCGAACAGCTTTGAAACGCGTTGGCGTAAGGCAGCAATTACGGAGGAAGAGCGACCTTCTAATGGCATTCAATGTTTGTCTTACCTGCTGTGGAGTGCGCCGCTGAAAGCAGAGCATTTGGAGAAAAATAATAAAACGGCGGTCTCAGTCGTAGTGAGCGCACCACCTGGACAATGAGAAAGGAGTCATGGGAGAGAGGGCCGAGCGAACAGGAACCTTCCGATGTTCGTGGCACAGCAGTAAGCCCAATTGACAGAAGGAAGCAATCCACTCCGGGGCTCACTGGAGAGCCTTACAGACACAGTGACTGGCAAAGGAGTTACTGTAAATCCTTATAATAAAGGCAATGGATCGCGGGACCCACTGTGGGTAAAGACACCATTTGTATTTCCCCGTATTTTTACAATAAGCTACTAAGCATACAAATCCCAACATGCACTGAGTGCTACTAAGCATAAAAGGGATTGAATACACGTGGGAAAAGCAATTCCGCTTCCAGCCATCACGCCCTGAAGAAAAAGCGAACAGCTTTGAAACGCGTTGGCGTAAGGCAGCAATTACGGAGGAAGAGCAACCTTCTAATGGCATTCAATGTTTGTCTTACCTGCTGTGGAGTGCGCCGCTGAAAGCAGAGCATTTGGAGAAAAAAAAAAATATATATATATATATATATGTATATATACATGTGCGGCATGCACATACATTGGCCCCCATTCGACTTCGACTCTGGACTACACTATAGTAACCCTTCCGCTCTTGAGGCAAATAGAAAGTTTTCAGATTGTATGCACTGTGGATAGTGATCACTCGGCCCAGCAAATAGAGCTCAAATTGACATTTCAAGCTCACATTGAGGCAACGGCAGTGGAGGGGACACTATCGACAATAAACTTGAAACTCCTGCGATGGACAACCAAAACATTACCTCACATCGCTTTAAAGGCAAAGGAACTAATGTTGTCCCGCGAGTCACGAATCAACCCGACAATTGACACATGGATAACTTTTCTGGCAGTTCTTCAGTCATTAAACATAACACAGCCAAATAAAAAGTGGACAAATCACAATAGTCATCTCAGTCAAGCTGCACATACCATAAGGAAACAACTGAGAAAGGCTCTTCGGAGCGCACACCATCAATGTTTCTCCTCAACAATTTGGCATCAAGTACGACAACTGAAGAAAAATATAAAAAACAGCTTTGGATTGATAAAAAAATTCAATATAACAACTTCTGGACAAAGCTTCTACACAATGCAAAGAAATCAAATGTTAGAGCCTTCTGGGAACAAGTAAACTTCTTGAACAGACCACTAAAAGTGATAAATACAACCTGTGTCACGGAGTCCGTGTGGGTACAACATATAACCACTACTTTTTCACTGGCAAATGCAGGTGGGTCAAACAGTACCATAATCAACTTAAAGGGGAAACAAGAAAGTTCAACGCCACAGTCAAATACCTTTTATTCAGAAGCAGAAATTTTAAAAGTTATTACAAAAAGTCGCCTTGATGGAGCACCGGGACCTAACGGGGTACCTCAAGCAATATATAAACAAGATCCAACCTATTGGGCTAGTAAGATGTTTACCCTATTTCGGTTGGTAGGCTCAACTAGTCGTATCCCTGAGAGTTGGCGAGGAGCAATAATAAACCCAATACACAAAGGTGGAGACCGCACAGATCCTGCCAATTACCGTCTGATAGCGTTAATAGATGCAGAGGCTAAATATTATGCGTCGTTGCTTTTAGCAGACCTGATAAGTTGGTCTGATTCGAACAAAAAAAATACCTTTCAATCAATTCGGCTTCCGTCGAGGTACAGGCACAATCACAAATGCCCTAGCAATAGGGCTAGTCGCCGATAAAAGTCTACGACAACGACAAGATCTATTTTTATGCTTCGTGGACTTTAAGGCGGCCTTCGACCGGGTGAATAGATGCAAGCTGTGGGGCAAATTGAGGCACCAGGGTCTACCGGACGCTATCTTGACATGAATAATAGATCTTTACACAGACACCTGGATGCAGGTCAAAATCGCAGATGGACGGAGACTCACTAGAAAGATTGTCACCAACGAGGGTTTAAAGCAAGGATGTGTATTGGCCCGCACCTGTTCAATCTATTTATGGCCGATTTAACACCACGGCTAGACGGGGTCAATTCTCATCCACCACGTTTGCGTACATTACCAATGACGCACCTGTCCTATGCAGATGATGTGGTTCTCTTAAGCCACACGAGAATTGGCCTGCAAAGATCTATTCACGAGTTAGCTGAATTCGCCAAAACTAATTTGATGGAAATAAACATAAAGAAAACAAAAGTCATGATCATAACCCACAGATTCCGCACACAAAAGTCTTTTACAATAAATAATTCAAGGCTAGAAGTGGTCAACAGCTACAAGTATCTCGGGATATATCTGGATAGAAGGTTCTCTTTTACAAAGCAACACGAAGCCATACAAAAAAAGGGTAATGCATTACTCTTTGCATTCTGCAACTTATCGAAAAATATAAAAGGTCCACTGTTTACTTCACTAATGGCAGTGATCAAATCAAAGTTGCTTCCAACTATCGCTTACGGAAGTGTGGTCCATAGTGGAAACAATGCAGTAATTCTGGATAATATACAAACACGAGTGTACAAAAGAGTATTTTGTTTACCACGAGATGCCTCACCAGCCCAGGTACGCTTGGAGTTCGGCCTGCAGGAACAGCGATTGCTTAGAAGGTACGAGGCAATTAAAATCTGGTATAAAATCTGGTTGAACCGGGGATTAGAAATCAATAAAGCACTCTGGGATGCCCTGCAAAACGATCCTAAATCGCAATATGCAAAGTATTTAGACGCCTCACTAAAAATTACAAGGACGGCCAAGCTCTGGCAAAGAAACCTACCTTGGACTTCATTTCAACTAGCCATGAAAAGAGCAGCAAAAATGCACTCGCAATTAGACGATAAATCGAGATTAAGCAAACGAGCACATGCATGGATGGTCCTACATTCCTACATTAAACCAGAGCCAGCGGTATATCTGGGCCTCGCCTTCCCTGCTCATATAAAAACACAGTTTCTTCAACTGCGCATGGGAAAGCTGCCCTCCAACGCTGACCGTCCCAGCTGGGAGTTCAATGGTTCGAAAGCATGTAGCCTATGTGGGTCACCAAAACAGGATCTCGTACATTTAATATGCATCTGCCCAGTATTAGGTGTCCATCGTCGCCACTTCCTGAGGAGCCACTTCAATGAAAAAGGCATCCGTACATGCAGATCAGCTATACTACAAACTCTGGACTCAAAGGATCCAAAATTAATATGCCATTTGATAAATTTCCTAATTTGTTACAAGAAACTAGTATCACAGTGAATTGGTTAAATACTGTATTGATCTTGCCCCAGCTGATCATACTTATAACACGGAAAAAAAACAAGAAAAAAAACAAAACTTTTTTTTTAATAAGGGACTTGGTTTTAAATCACCAAATATAAACACTGATGATTAATTTTATCCTTAATGTGTATAAAAATGAAATAATAATAAGTGTAGATTGCTTTTTAGATATTGGAATATTGTGTCGGTTTTAATTAACTATACAATAAAGAATATCCATCACTATATATGTATATATCCTTAAAGTTTTCCGCCACGCCAACCATTCAAAGGACGAAAAGCAGACCCAAAGTAAGTGCAATGCAGGTTTATTCCAAAAACGCCCGCACCTCCGCCATTACGCGTTTCAGCCTCCAACGAGGCCTTGATCATATATATATATATATATATACTTAGACTCCGAAGTACCATGATAAAAAAAATAGAGGTTGGAGTACAGAAAAAATGGTTTATAAGTGACCTTAAAGCCCCTACCTACAGTGCTTTGAGATTCCAAGAAAGGAGATTGTGACAGAAGATTTCTCTCCATGCAGACAAGTGTGATTGTTAGATAATACCAGACCTACTCCAAGAATATCCCGTGGGACATAAATACTTTATATCACAATGTAATGTGCAGAGTTTTGTATCTCTATTGTTAGGGTGAAATATGTAAACTAAAACAACAGAGGATGCAGGGGTGTCCCTTTGAAGGTAAATGCCTGGCTGCTGGCTGGCCGCTCTAAACTTAAAGCAGACCTCCTCTATGGGGTTCTATATATAGAGGGATGGAACTGGATCCATAATGCTATGTTAATGCCTCCAACAGATATCTTAAGAGGATACACAAATAAAAATAAAAAGCAAAACTCAGTTAGTCTCTATCGGTGAATAACCTGTTGTATCCAAATACGATATAATCAGAGCGGATCTGAATACCTTCATATGAGGAGGAAAGAAAAGTCAGGCGAAACCAACGCATGATAGGGTGCAGAAGCGACCGATTGCTAATGTTGTTGAGAGGATACACACATAAATAGTGTCTCTTTCGACAGTTCCGGGGCAGCAATTTAATAAAACGCCATCTGAAAAGGAATCAAATAGGTATGTCGAATAAGGATGTAATTGTCAACAACCTGATATATGAAAGTGTAAACAAACATCCTAATATTAGACCAAAATGCAACTAGTTAGAGGCTAAAGAAACTGCAAAAAATACATGTGAAGCGCTAGGAAGCGCAAGCCGCACAAAGAACATCATCGGGCCGATGGTCTTTATCAGTCTGCAGTGGAAATCACAGCGGGTTGAGTCTGTTTAACAGTTCAAATGTAAAAGGGGCCTGGATGTCCCAATGGCACGGAGCGGACACCGGCAAAGGAAGGAGGAGACCCCAAGAGTACCTACCTCCTGTGTTTTAAGCAAATGACATCGTTGTCTCCTGAGCTGAGGATCATGGCATCATTCGTACTCGTATCCCGCTCTGGTTCTGGCTTCACGTAATACGTGCTCCGGGGTTCCCAGAATACCAGAATGCATCATGTGACCTGCATAACACGAATAAGGCGGTCACTGTAGAGGGAGAGATCCTATTGGGGCCATATTGAAAGAGCATAGGGCTCAAGAATCCTTATATTATCAATTCTTTCAGGTCTATATAGCAGAAACATAAATCCAAACACACGCAGCACAAGCAGGGATGAAAGCCGTCCACAGGTATTCTTACATCAGAGATATTGGAAAATCTAATATAAAGAGAGTTGCTGACAAGATATAAATTAATTCATTCCTCAAATGGTGATTCAACTTGTGACCCTCAAAGATGTTATAAGTACCTCTGAATGCCGGAATACGATACTCTCAATATTCTGGGGTTTTAAAGGAAATGTGAGACACCAGTTCAGGCTGTCTGCAGGCCAAACCACGGGGGTCGTGTGTGTAAAAAACAAGGGACACCCTACTCACACGGAACCAGGGTATTTTACAGTTAAACAGAAAACAACGGTTCCTGTGGACAATCAGTCAAAGATACTTAATACAAATTGGCACAATCACAATAATTGAAGGCAAGGAGATGTCGGAAAGAGAAAAGGCATATAGCACAAATTTGGCATGAAAATACGTTGCTTTATATAACGTAAACACATTATTTTAAATCCAGTTCATGGTGTCCCAAGTGATTGTGAAACCTATATTTCAAGGTTGTGACTCATTGTGACATAAAAACAAGGTTTCATCAAAAATGTACAAAAGCAACCATTAAATCAATACATAATGAGTGCTTGCAGCCTACTAATCCAATAATAGTAGCTGACAAATGGTTCGCTTCACTTAGTCGACGACGTTTCGACCCACTTGACAATGTGGGGTCTCATCAGGATCTAGCAATAAAGGGGCACCTACAAAATCATAACAACCAAGGTTTCAGTAACGGGGTATGGTGGAGAAAACTAGAGAATTGATCAACAAAGGTAGATTGTCAATCGGTAATCATACCTAGGGATGACTGTCAGATAACGTGGTGTGCACCGTGTGGAGGTGAAAAAGGAAAGAGGGTACTCACATAGGGCCCAGCCGGGCACTGTGGGGATGAGAAAGGAGGAATATTTAAAATAAATAAGAGCACACGGGGTACATACTCGATGTCACCAGCTCTATTAAAAATAGAACTTACCCTATAGTGGGGAGGGTACTGGCAGTCAGGATGGTTTAAGATAGAAAGCCTTAATAAGCTCAGAAGGGCGATAAGTTGTTGTCATGAATTTCTGAAAAAAGAGGGTTAAGAAACCCAGTAAATACACATATTGCACAATAAGACTATTTCTGAGGTGACTAATTCAGAGATCTCTTACCTGTGGTAAAGGGGCTGGTTTCTAAGTAAGCCTCACAAGAACATGATGCCAATCCGTCTGTTAGTTACCTAAAATTAGAATGAGAAACGAGTGAATAAGCATTCACCCAATTTCCATCTGTGTGCATACATCTAACATCCGCACTGGCAGACAAACTGCCCCGTTGGTTCAACATTGGATGGAAATGAAACACTCTGAGATTGACCTCCATTGTACAATTATCGAAAAAATTACCTCGCAGAAAGGTTGGGACAATATCGCCATCCGCAAGAAACGTGAGGTGTTTTGGATTTTTCTGCTCAATACTCACAAAAAGGGACTTAATGAGCACACCCGTTAGGAGAATGCTATTTGAGGCCTGTTCTCCCAGACTAGAGAGTAGTTTCACTATTCTCTCGCTCTGCTCTTCATGGAGCGGACCTTGTTACCGGGCTGACGGTTCACTTGAATTGCCCCTCAACATGATATATATTTATCAAATACCTTTTAGGACTTGGCAATGGCCCGCTGCCATCAAATGTTATTCCCTGTGACATGTTCTGCAAGGGACCTAACCGTTATTTAATATATGCACCGTGAATGGACGCATGCCTTGGAATCTTTGTGCCACCCCCCGTGGTTTGGCCTGCAGGCAGCCTGCACTGGTGTCTCACATTTCCTTTTAGACCCCAGACTATTGAGAGTATCATATTCCGGCATTCGGAGGTACTTATAACATCTTTGTCAGCAACTCTCTATATATTACATTTTTAAATATTTCCAATGTAAGTATAACCGTGGCCGGCTTTCATCTCTGCTTGTGTTGTGTGTGTTTGGATTTATGTTTCTGCTATATAGAGCGGATAGGATTAATTATATAGCGATTCTTGAGTCCTTTGCCCTTTCAATATGGCCCCCATAGGATTTCTCCCTCTCCAATGGCCGCCTTATTCATGTTAGGCAGGTCACGTGATGCATTCTGGCATTCTGCGAACCCCGGAGCACGTATTACGTGAAGCCAGAACCAGAGCAGGAGGATACGAGTACGAATGATGCCACGATCCTCAGCTCAGGAGAGAATGATGTTATTTGCTTGAAACATAGGAGGTAGATTCTCTTGGGGTCTCCTCCTTCCTTTGGTGGTTTCTGCTCCTGTGCCATTGGGACCTCTAGGCCCCTTTTACATTTGAGCTGTCAAACAGACTCGGCTCGCTGTGATGTCCACCGCAGACTGTTAAAGACCTTCGGCCCGATGTCATTTTTTGGGTGGCTCGCACTTCCTAGCGCCTCACATGTATTTTTAGCGATTTCTTTAGCCTCTAACTAGTTGCATTTTGGTCTAATATTAGTATGTTCGTTTACACTTTCATATATCGGTTATTGACAATTACATCCTTATTCAACATACCTAGTCGGTTCCTTTTCAGATGGCGTTTTATTAAATTGCTGTCCCGAAATTGTCGAAAGAGACACTAGGTATGTATGTACCCTCTCTACAACATTAGCGATCGGTCGCTTCTGCATTCTATCCTGTTTTGGTAGCCCTGGACTTTGCTTTCCTCCTCATATGAAGGTATCCATACCCGCTCTGATTATATCGATTATATCGTATTTGGATACCCGTAAAAAGCCCATGTAGGGCCTCATGATTTAGTTACATGCTATTTAGCGAAAGACACGGTTAGCAAATTCACGATGTAATTTTATATTTTATATTTTACGAATTATAAATATCATGAATATGATTCTCACATGTATTGCCTAGATCATTCTGATTGTAAATTAATTGAATTATCAGGGAATGAAGTTATATTGACAGAGAATCGGTACTCAATTATGTTAAATTTTCCATAATGAATACTGGTGCATAAAAACATGCTAAGATGGCACTTAGGAGATTCTGCATGTATTGGGAGTCCGTCATTGGTCTCTATGCATGAAGGGACGACTAAGAATCGTAGTCCTTCATCAATTTCTATGCACTGTTTATGTTATAAAAAAAATGTTCGCTTCCGGCGCGCCTGATTACATTAACAAAGGTGACGGCCGAAACGCGTCTGTGTTGGGAGATTCTGCGAAGTTCCTAATAAACTCTGGTGAACTTGCCCCCGAGAGTGCCTTTCCCTTGTTTTATCGCAACGAGGTTTAGGAGCAGTAATATATATATATATATATATATATATATATCACTCGATTCCCTCGTACATCAAGGATGACGACGCCTTGTCTCAAGCCACAAAATTGATTTATTTGTCGGCTACAATCGGACGCGTTTCGCCTGCGCAGCAGGCTTGCTCACCAACAACAAAATAAAGTTTTCAACCATATTTAAACACCTTCCATTGCGTGTCACGTGAGAACTACTCAGTGAATGTAATTGAAGACAGACTAGTAGTTTTTCACTGAATTATTACGTATCAACATCACAGTGAGTTTACATTGCGTTTAAATGCTGCTTAATTCATTCAGTAATATTCGTTCATGCATTTGTGTCAATGCATCGCTATTAGAATTTATATTGGCATACATTTGCATAAATACTATTGAGCGCTAAACACATAGGTATTTAACGCTACTGCAGCAAAACTTGATGCATATTAAATCAAATTCATTTATACATTAATGCCCAAGTGGGCTTTTCACATGAATGTTGTTTTGAAAAAACTGATGATATACAATCCTGCCCAAGTGGGCGTATCACGAGCATAAAATTCTCATTTAGCAAAAAACTGCTGTCTTCTAAAGTGCAAAGTGTAGAACTTGTGAAAAAATGAAAAACAAAAAATCATAATCCTATACAGTTAAAAACAGAAGAGATTCTAAGGAAGTTACATACAGCACATCATTTTTCATAAATGAGTATGGAAGTCTTCTTCCATACTCAAACCTTCTGGGGTCTTGGTGTTAAGTTCTATTATATAACATGACTCCAATTTTCTCAATTTCTTCTCCCAGTTACCACCTCTTAAACTTGGTGGAACTGCGTCGATGACAAAATACGTTTACCCTTTTATATTTTTACTATGGGACTGCTCAAAATGGCGTGCCACTGGGTATGATTTATTGCCATTTTTTATAGCCCTCAAATGCTGTAACACTCGTTTATGCACAGGTAGAATTGTGCTACCGACGTACCTCAGGCCACAGGGACACTGGAGCACGTAGACAGCAAACTCTATCTTACATGAGAATTGATCTTTTATCTTTCTATCTCTCTTGGAGAATCCTGGTGTGTAAATTGAGGTGTTTTGCCGTGGACACAAGCTTTGCACTTTGAACATTTTAAAAAACCATCTTTTCTACTGAGCCAAGATGCAGTCGTGGTTTTTGGTTTTGATGTTCCTACCATATTGCTTACAAGTGTTTGCTTTAGGGCTTTTGCACGTCTGAATGTAATTTGTGGTCTACGCTGCACTATTTGACCTAGTACAGGATCATTTCGGATGACGTGCCAATGCTTATTCAAGATACTCCTCAGATTACTTTCCTGTTTACTATAGGTTGTAATCATTCTGCATTGGTTGGTATTTACCTTTTCAGACTTCTCTTTAATCTTACTTTTATTGAAAAGGATCTCCTCCCTTGATTTCTTATTCACTTTATTGATTGCTGTTCTTACACATACATTTGTATACCCTCTGGCTCTAAAACGGGCTTTCAAGCAAATCAGCTCTTGGCCCATCTCTTCCTGATTGCTACAGTTTATCATAGTTCGTAGACATTCCCCATAGGGGATGCTGTTAATCAGGTTCCTAGGATGGAAGCTTGTTGCATGAAGCAACGTATTTCCCGCTGTAGGCTTTCGATACAGCTTTTTTTCAAGTTTACCATCCTTTATATACACAGTAAGGTCTAAGAAATTTACACTTGTCGCACTGATGGTACTGGTAAATTTAAGATTGAGATTATTGACCTGAAGCTTTTTTATAAAATCTTTGACTCCCTTTTCTGAGCCTTTCCACACGACGAATAAGTCGTCGATGAATTGACTCCAATGCATTATATGATGTTGCCACTCCTCCTGGTACAAAATTTGGACCACCTGCTCCTCCCACCAGCCCATATGCAGATTCGCGTAGCTGGGGGCGAAGCAGGTGCCCATGGCCATACCGCATGTTTGATGGAAGAGTTCTCCATTGAAGAGGAAGTAATTGCTGGTGAGACATCTGGTTATCATTGCTATTAGCATTTCAGTATGCGCCCACAGTTTTAAGGGTCTCCCTCCTAAAAAGTACTTGATTGTATTCAGCCCATCATCATGTTTAATGCTCGTATAGAGCGTGGTCACATCTATTGTTAATAAATAGAAAATCCTGTTGCCATGGGAGATCGTAAATTCTTCTCAAGAAATCTCCTGTATCCTGGATATAGGATGGGAGAGTTTTTACCTGAGTGCATAAAAATGAATCCATATACTTAGATGTATTCTCCAGAGCGCTCCCAATAGCTGATATTATGGGGCGCCCTGGAGGAATTACGGGATCTTTGTGCACCTTAGGTATTAGGTACAGTACTGGTGTTACTGGACTGCTGATTTTTAGAAACATGAATTCGTCATGATTGATTAAACATTGATCATACCATTTTTGTAGTTGCGCATTAATGAGAAGCAAAAGATATTGTCACAGAAACAGAAAGACTACAATGCTCTGGTTAATAAACTTGCATCAAATGATCATTGTATTGTGCGCAATGCGGATAAAGGTGGCAACGTTGTGTTATGGGAAAAACAAAAATATCTAATTGAGGCCTATAAGCAGCTGAACAATCAATCTAATTATGTTAGAATTGCTGAAAATGTGATGATAAAAAGCCACCAATCTTATAATGCGCAACTACAAAAATGGTATGATCAATGTTTAATCAATCATGACGAATTCATGTTTCTAAAAATCGGCAGTCCAGTAACACCAGTACTGTACCTAATACCTAAGGTGCACAAAGATCCCGTAAATCCTCCAGGACGCCCCATAATATCAGCTATTGGGAGCGCTCTGGAGAATACGTCTAAGTATGTGGATTCTTTTTTATGCACTCAGGTAAAAACTCTCCCATCCTATATCCAGGATACGGGAGATTTCTTGAGAAGAATTTACGATCTCCCATGGGAACAGGATTTTCTATTGGTAACAATAAATGTGACCACGCTCTATACGAGCATTAAACATGATGATGGGCTGAATGCAATGAAGTACTTTTTAGGGGGGAGACCCTTAAATCTGTGGGCACATACTCAAATGCTAATAGCAATGATAACCACATGTCTCACCAGCAATTACTTCCTCTTCAATGGAGAACTCTTTCATCAAACATGCGGTGCGGCCATGGGCACCTGCTTCGCCGCCAGCTATGCAAATCTGCATATGGGCTGGTGGGAGGAGCAGGTGGTCCGAACGTTGTACCAGGAGGAGTGGCAACATCATATAATGCATTGGAGTCGATTCATCGACGACTTATTTGTCGTGTGGAAAGGCTCAGAAAAGGGAGTGAAAGATTTTATAAAAAAACTTCAGGTCAATAATCTCAATCTTAAATTTACCAGTATCATCAGTGCGACAAGTGTAAATTTCTTAGACCTTACTGTGTATATAAAGGATGATAAACTTGAAACAAAGCTGTATCGAAAGCCTACAGCGGGAAATGCGTTGCTTCATGCAACAAGCTTCCATCCTAGGAACCTGATTAAGAGCATCCCCTAAGGGGAATGTCTACGAACTATGAGAAACTGTAGCAATCAGGAAGAGATGGGCCAAGAGCTGATTTGCTTGAAAGCCCGTTTTAGAGCCAGAGTGTATACAGATGTATGTGTAAGAACAGCAATCAATAAAGTGAATAAGAGATCAAGGGAGGAGATCCTTTTCAATAAAAGTAAGATTAAAGAGAAGTCTGAAAAGGGAAATACCAACCAATGCATAATGATTACAACCAATAGTAAATAGGAAAGTAATCTGAGGAGTATCTTGAATAAGCATTGGCAAGTCATCCGAAATGATCCTGTACTAGGTAAAATAGTGCATCGTAGACCACAAATTACATTCAGACGTGCAAAAGCCCTAAAGCAAACACTTGTAAGCAATATGGTAGGAACATCAAAACCAAAACCACGACTGCATCTTGGCTCAGTAGAAAAGATGTTTTTTTTAAATGTTCAAAGTGCAAAGCTTGTGTCCACTGCAAAAACACCTCAGTTTACACACCAGGATTCTCCAAGAGAGAGAGAAAGATAAAAGGTCAATTCTCATGTAAGCAAGAGTTTGCTGTCTACGTGCTCCAGTGTCCCTGTGGCCTGAGGTACGTCGGTAGCACAATTCTACCTGTGCATAAACGAGTGTTACAGCATTTGAGGGCTATAAAAAATGGCGATAAATCATACCCAGTGGCACGCCATTTTGAACAGTCCCATAGTAAAAATGTAAAAGGGTTAACGTATTTTGTCATCGACGCAGTTCCACCAAGTATAAGGGGTGGTAACCGGGAGAAGAAATTGAGAAAATTGGAGTCATGTTATATAATAGAACTTAACACCAAGACCCCGGAAGGTTTGAATATGGAAGAAGACTTCCATACTCATTTATGAAAAATGATGTGCTGTATGTAACTTCCTTAGAATCTCTTCTGTTTTTAACTGTATAGGAGTATGATTTTTTGTTTTTCATTTTTTCACAAGTTCTACACTTTGCACTTTAGAAGACAGCAGTTTTTTGCTAAATGAGAATTTTATGCTCGCGATACGCCCACTTGGGCAGGATTGTATAACATCAGTTTTTTCAAAACAACATTCATGTGAAAAGCCCACTTGGGCATTAATGTATAAATGAATTTGATTTAATATGCATCAAATTTTGTTGCAGTAGCGTTAAATACCTATGTGTTTAGCGCTCAATAGTATTTTTGCACATTTATGGCACTATAAATTCTAATAGCGATGCATTGACACAAATGCATGAACGAATATTACTGAATGAATTAAGCAGCATTTAAACGCAATGTAAAATCACTGTGATGTTGATACGTAATAATGGAGTGAAAAACTACTAGTCTGTCTTCAATTACATTCACTGAGTAGTTCTCACGTGACACGCAATGGAAGGTGTTTAAATATGGTTGAAAACTTTATTTTGTTGTTGGTGAGCAAGCCTGCTGGGCAGGCGAAACGCGTCCGATTGTAGCCGATAAATAAATCAATTTTGGGGCTTGAGACAAGGCGTCGTCATCCTTGGTGTACGAGGGAATCGAGTAATTTTGACTGGACCGGGCTTTGGTGGTCCACTGCGACGACGCGCCCCCTGTTCTGGTGCAGCGGCGGGACTATACAAGCAGCGTGTGTGGATATATATATATATTACTGCTTATTCTTATGATATCCCTCAGGATGCACCCCTTGTTGCCCTATTATTGAAGTTGTGACCAAGATTGTTGGTCTCTACCGAAACGCACGTCAGCGCATTATTAGACAACAAGACACGATCATTAGGAAAACCAATGGATGATACTTTGAGTCATGAATGTTATTAAACAAACCGACTACACATTTGTATGCAAAATAGCTGAATATTGAATTATCTCTCACCTGTTCACTATTTGTATTTTGTTACCATTTATGCATTGTTATTGTCTTGTTGGTCTGTGGTTTTTTGGTATGTGAAAGGGTTGTCCATTGAACGAATGTGGTATGAGTCGTATAGTTGGCGAGCCTGGGCATTAGTGGGGGCACTTCCATGGTTACTTCTGAGAGTACGGTTATTCTCTTGTTTTATATTTATGGACCTTTGGAATGTCTTGCAATGTGATATGTATAGATATATGTATATTTATATAAATATGATTATAATAAACAATATATATTTTTGATAAAATTCTGAATGATGACACTTTTGATTCTTTATCTGCTGTTTTGAACATTATTGCTGAAAATATATGCATATATACTATGACTCCGAGATCACTTGGTAAGCATACTCTAAAGCACCGTGAGATACCACGCCAATTGAATTCATCAGATAGTTTGTCTAGTTTTTTTGCTTCCTTCAGCATCAACAGCTGTCTCAACACTCCCCACAACATTCTCGTCCCGTTGCCTAGCACCCCTGGAGCATCACTGGTGGAACACTCTACCAGTAACATTCTACAGCCAAGTCACAACACTTTGCCAATGGTTGTTTTTATTGCTTGCGGACGGCATCTACACTCCGCATTTTGCACCCCCTCCCTCAATCCCTCCGACATGCCTCCCGCCAATGGCAAATGCACTAGGTTTCGCCTATGTGATTATGAATTTTTTTGTTGTAAGTTTTAGCTTGGTGAGCCTGTGTAAAGCTGATATGAGAAACTAATATTTGAACGGGGCTTACCTGAATGCCAGAAGGTAAGGGTGTGACATGCAGAAGGTGTGCATGCTCACCGATAGACTTAATGAAAATAGTAAAACCGTACTGTCTGTGGGACACTGTAGGCGAAAAAGGGACACCATTACAATGGGCTGAGGCAAGAACAAAAAAATAATTGTGAGGAAAGAGATATCTAACTCTCATAATCCAACAACAGAGCAGGCTAGGGTGGAACAGCAAGTGGCGTTAGACGCAATAACCACATGCCGTAGGAAAGAAAAAGAGTGAACTCACAGAAACATCAGACTTTGAAGCAACATCACTTAGATCAGATTGAGCACCAGAAAGTTAGAAATCAGACGATGGTGATGAAGAGTCATCGCAGATCACCTCTATGATGGCAGATGGCTTGATCGAAACCTATTTTAAAATGAGGTTGGATGTGTGATAGGACAAGAGTAATATGCAAAAGCACTGAAGTGCTTGGAAAGGATGATCACACGGTAAATGCTGGTTTGGGGACTGGTCGTTTGAATTTTGAGAAAGATAGGTGTCAGCGGAGTGTTCATTCACATTAGAGTGAGAGGTTCTTAGAGAGAGCCCAGACTAACACCACAAATAAAGATAAGCGGCAGAGAGACTTGTGTGGTACACCATGTACTACCACATTACAGTGAAAGTGATCACGTGTTAAGTTTCATTATACCACTTTTTTCCACATAGATATATATTTCCCATGAAGAAGCACACAAGAGGCGTTAAATGCATTGGGATAGCAGTGTAAAAAGGACATCTGTGGATATACTCCTCCAAGAAAGAAAATGGTTGATGCGTTTCGGCCTTTGAAATCTTTAAGGCCTCATTAGGACCAGAGATGACCAATTAGTTCTTCAGACAAAGCAAATAATAAATATTTGTTATACATTATATAATAAATGCAAAAATTTGTAAGAACACAGTCCGTTTAGCGCAAAAACAATGTGCTGAAAACATGCACATCTGACATAAAAATACACAGGGGATGTACTTAGACTCCACCATCGTAGCCAAATGAGCTTTAAAAATCTGTGATAGTGACTATTTAAATCTTATAGCCACACCTATACACTGTGTGACTTTTCACCAGTAGACTATTCCTAGTCGGGCAGGTGCCAAAGGTATGCATGCATTATACATTCTATGCACCTTACTCCTGTCGGCATATAGACCGGAGCTTGTACTGAGTTATTGCATACTCACGTGAGACAACGCTGCCTCAACCGAGCCCCATACGTGGGAGCGAACAACTATTATGCATACCTCAACGTTCTTGAGTGAGGTGTAAATACGGAATGATGATCCAGCCTGACTTGTTAATGGTCGCTGGTGTACAGGGCAGCTAGGTGAAATGGGAGAAATCCACGCTATCCTCTATCTATTATGTGCTGAAATAAAGCAAAATATTGAGTGTAAGTTACTCTAATTGATCATGTACATAATCCTGTTTGTGCTACATATGATGCATATATCTTACCCGTGTGTATAAGCCACACGTTTGTTTAATCTGTGGGCAAGTAACATAAAATATTGTTACCTCCATACTACCATATTCAGAAAGTAAACAAGTGTACACAACAAGTAACCTCCAGAAACTTACTAGGAGAGTTGCACGGGGTATCAAATCCTCTGTGAAATGAGGAGACAAGCCTTCCTCAGCGCCAATGCTAGCGTGAAGTGCCTGGAACAGAAAGTCAAAGCCTGACAGGTAGAAGAGGCTTGTTTAAAAACCCTGTGAATGCCATCTCATGAAGCTACTGGCGAAACGTAGTCAAGAAGTACAACATGGGAGCCATATTGTAAGGAGTAATTAAGCCATAGTGCAGTCAGGCAGTGAATGTGCCAGCTAGCGTCCTTTGTTAGCAAACTGGAGAATGACTGCGCAGAGGGTGCATTGAACTTACTGAAAGGGTAGCATAAAAATTCGGTAAACACATCCATGTGTCCTCGCTATAATCTAAAGAACATTAAGTGGCAAATGCTAAGAATGGGACGAATTGGTGAACAAAACTACTGCTGGGGTGTACAGACACGCTAAGCGTAGATTAATAATGCTCATCTGGCTCACAGGAGACAATGAAAGGCATAGCATTGGAATCATATGCAGAATAGATAAAATCATTACATCACATTGCACAAACAAAGAATGTTGTTCAAAGTGCAAACTTTAGATGAACGTTGTTCACAGTGCAAACTTTTTATTTATACCTTGTTGCTCAGCAATGCTTAATAAAGCAGTAAGAACGCTGCCTTTAGCAGGTTCAATCCAGGCTAATGACATTGTACAGATAAGTATCAAAAAGAAGGGGGGGTGAGAGGATATACTAGGTTCGCCCTCCACAACAAGTATTACATCACAAAAAGAAACCCAACTATGTCAAGTGGACTAACCCTCCACTGGCAAAAACAGATTTTTCTTGTGAAACCCTCAACCTCCAGGGTTACCTCTTGGTGACATGCTTCATCATTGGGTCCATTCCGTTCCGCTACAGAGTGGGGCGTGCTGAGACCTACAGACTATGCAGGAATACTTTGGAGATTTATGCAATGATAAAGAAGGTATTAAAAATTTATAACTTAAAAATACCTGGCTTGCAGGCGTGTCCTATTTAATCTGGCCTCTAGTCGGCATGATTAAAAAGGGGGGATTAGAAAAGGAGGATGTTATGTACCTGCTTTCCTAAAAGGTCAACATGTTTCAAGCCCTACCCCTATTGGCTTTTCATCAGGATCTAGGGAAACTAGATCCCTGGTACCACTTCTGCTGATTCACACTGGGCACCCACTCATTGCTTGCTAAAGATAATCACTAGCATAGATAAGACCTATTGGCTTTGCCAATGCTTGTTATCCTCACTATCATATGTGGTCACAAACAGTATATGTGAAATCTCCAAACAACACCTCCGGCAACATCTGAGGTAGGAGGCATGCGTTTCATCACAATGCATTTCCTTTGGAAGTCTTTTCTGCATGCTCTGGAAGCTGGCAAACAGATTCAACCTAAAATAGAGTGACCAGAAGTCCCGGATTTGCCCAGACAGTCCCGTTTTTTCAAGGACTGTCCCGGCGTCCCAACAAGTTTTGCTAAAACAAAGATATGTCCCAGTTTTGAGAGCGGGTCAGGTGAGCTCGCACATTAATCAGTGTGGTGCAGGCTCACGTTTCCTCTGGCTCGCTCTTAACACCAGGAACAGACGTTTCTCTGTTTGAAGAGCTCCTGTTCACAAAACTAAAGAAGTTCAGTTGTTTAAAAGCTGCCTGCTGTGCTGCATCGCCTCATTCATGCAGCACAGCAGGATTTAATGAGAGGTGAACCGGTGTCACATCACCCCAAGCCAGGATCATTAGCAGCCTGCTCCTGGATCTCATCACAAGAATATTGAGATATATATATATTTAATGTAGTCCTTCTCTGACCACATCCAGCACTGGCCAAAACATAGTCCTATTTCTATTTCTATGGCTGTGTCCTGGTTTTTCATTCTGAAAATCTGGTCACCCTACCAAAGTAGTAACCTACAAGTGCCTAAGTCCAGCACTAGCGAGACAGCTGAGAGGCTTAGGCCTCTGCACACTGCTGGGCCAACGCAGCCTTCCTCTCTTCCAAGGTCGACACAACACTACATTTAATAGAAGTTACATGAAAAGAGAGGACAGACTCTGTCTCAGAACATTGGAGCTTGAAGTAGATAGAAGAAGTAAAATGCAGATATGTTTCCAAATACTAACACTGCCCTCTACTTCAAGAGGTGCAGAAGACAAATATGGCCCTCTATATAGTAGTTCTGCACTCTTCACATGCACCAATAGAATCTCTCCCTCTCTAAAGGCACCTTCTCCCTAAACCCCATCCCCCAACACTCCCTCCATTCCCTAGCTGTCTCTCTAACAGCCGCTACTCCCTACACCCCCTACCCCTCATGCTCCCTCCAAACTTTTTCTTTCTCTGTCTCTAGCAATAACTTATTCCTACAGCTCTGGCTCCCTCTATCTTCCTCTCTATCCATTTTCTCTACGCCCCGAGACCCTCCACCCCCTCTCTTTGTCTCTCTCTCTCTCTATAACAATCCCTTCTCCTTACATCCCTTCCCCTCCCGGCTCCCTACTCCCTACACCCTTCCCACTTCTTACACTCTCCACTCTCTGTCCCTCTCTGGCAATCCCTTCTACCTACAGCCTTTCCAGGCTCCCTCCTCTGTCTGTTTCTAACAATCCCTTCTCCTTACACCCCTTCTCCGGCTCCCTTCACCTCCTTTATACACTACCGCTCAGATGCCTGAAATGCCCTAATTACCATTTGGCATAATGCAATGAAGTTAAGTAACCGCTAGAACCGCCTCACGCCATCAATGAGCGGTGGTTTTATTTCCAATAAATCTGCAGCGAGCCCCACACTATTGTCCTGAACAAATACGTTTTTCTAAAAAAAAAAAAACACAACAGGCGTCGCCCCATGTGTGATGTGGGAATACCGATGCAAGGGCAACTGGAAACGGCCGTCACAGGCTTTGCATCTTTTTTTTAGTGCAGAGGCCTCAGGCACTTGCCCCTTTCCGCGGCATAATACAAGTTGGTTACTTTGTCAGTGCTTAGAGTGAGGGTCAAGCGGCGGATTGTGCAGAGCACGCGCTGGTGGGATGCCTCTTACAATATTGGTTTTAGCACTTTATGTTTTTCAAAACATAAGTTCATCTTACATATGCACAGAACCTTTGATCACCTATATATTTCTCATGGTTTTGAATCATCAAAAAAGAGTATGTCCATATTGTGTGAGTGGCAGTATGTCCAGTAACTCCATTGGCGGAGGCATCTTGTAATTGTAGGCACTCCCCGTGATGCCCAGACTTCACTCCTCTGCACGCACTTGGACACAGACTGCCTGCAGTATGCTAAGGCCAGACCCAGCCTCGCTGTAGGACAGCTCCGGAGCCAGCCCATGGTTGGTCAGTACCATCAGAGGGCAAATTCAGAACTAGCTCACAGAGGCGAAATCACTTGTAATCACCCTTCTGCGTCCCATTCAACAACTGCTTTAGTGCAGTCCCCATACCACCTAGAACCACCCCACTACTAGGCCCTTCAGGAGCAATAACTACAAGTGATCTGGCTGCGGTAGAGAGATGGTGCATCGGCACGCTGATGACGGTGGGCCTTGAGAGAAAAGGGTGTAGTGGATTGCATGTACATGAGGCCCCAACTGATGAATGGACACACATGGTTGCGAAAGGGAGGTGCTGCAGGGAGAAGCCTCACACTGCAGGATTAGCACTAGGAGGTAAATTGGATTCACCTGAGTTGTCCTCCGGCTCTGAGCATGGCCCAGGGCCAACTTCCCTAACTAATCGCGATGCTGTCCACATGCTGCTACACAGCATCAAGGCAGCACAGGCAGTGGTTTAAGAGGGCTGGCTCACTGCTCAAACCTTTGTTGGCTATCCATCCAGCTATATAACAGCTCGGGCTGGAGAACATCAGGCTGGCCGTCACTAGACAGCCGGCCAAATTGACATTCGCAGTTTAAACTGATGTGGTATAGCCAGGCACCCCTCCCCTCTGCTCCCAGGCTGCACTGCAGCAATGGTCCCACCCCCAATGCCCTTACACTCAGCTCCAGCGGGTGGCCGAGCCGAAAATAAAACGGTAATAAAGTCAGTTTGTTACCATTTTATTTTTCACTTATGCTGTGCCCACAGCAAGGGGTGGCAATGCTCCTCTGCCCAAATGGAGCAGACACCGCTGATGGCCAATAGTGAAGTGATCCCTGTGGGAAACAACCCTAACAACGCAGGCATCACATCGCGATGCCATTACAACGCGGTCGTAACGTAACCACGCAATGCCATTACTACGCAAGTCGTTACATCGACTTGCAATAGATGGCGTGCTAACATTAGAAATAGTATAGTTTACTATTCCAACACCTTTCCTACTGTTACTAGGCTGGAATTGGAATAGTTAATTATACATTTCTAATGTCAGCGCGCCATCTACTGCAAGTCGATGTAATGACTTAGTAGTAATGGCTTTGCGTGGTAACAACGCGGTCGTTGTGCTGCCTAGGCGAGTCCTAAAAAAGATTTTGTGATTGCAAATTTTACTGGGAGAAACCACAGGGCTATACAGAAAAATGTAAAACGACAGGATGGCACAACTTCACAAAGCCTAGGACTTACTTTTCAACAAACGCCCCTTCAAAATCCATGGCTCTCTGTGACAATTGTGCTGAAATGCACCCTTTGGCACATATTTTCAAACTTTTCTTCAGGAAAGCACCATGTAGACCTACCTGAAAACTACACGGTTGTTAACGCGCTGTTTGTAATATGATGCAGGCATTTACGCCCACCAGTTTCAAAGTTCACTAACCACCACTATTGGCAAACTGCTGCTATGAAACCTGATGAGAGAGCGAGGTTTCATTATTGCTAATGGCAGATGTTACTGTAAAACCTATCAGAAGTGGCTAGGTTTGGCTTCTTAAATAAGACACTGCTAAGTGACTCTGAATAATTTCTCTTTCAAGCTGCACATAGCTGCCAAGGTTTCACATTGCTTATGAGTGACATTTTCATAATTTCAGTGTAATTATGAGTGGCAGTCAACGACTATGAGTGATACTTTTTCACGAGCAAAATCAAGCAATGAAGATGAGGGAAAGATATAAATATCTGAAATGACACCCATTTGAGCGACGAGAATCAGTGTTGAGGTTCTGTTGCCAGGCGGCAGCAGCAACAAATAGGGCCTGGGCTGGGGCTCAGCCATGAAATGGAACATCGGACCTTCCACAGCCTAGTCGGACACCTGCTGCCGGGCGGGGAAACAGATCCTGCCTTAGCCAGCCTGCGCCGACCGGGCCTCAGTGGCTCCTCCCTGGCAAATAATCAATCAAATTAATGGCATCCTTCATGACACACAGAGTCTGTCCAAGCTCTCTTACAGTCCCACATGGGACCTGACTACAGGATGCAAGAGGCTCCAGTGCAGATCATGATCTCAGCTGCCTGATAGCTGAGCTCTGTGGCCGTGGCCGTGGCTGAGCTGTAACTTTACTTTAAGGTTTATGATGACGCGTCAGTCATTCGCTCTTAATGGTAAATTGAGAGGGGCTCCACCTTTCAGGAAGCGCCCTCACACAGGCCAAGGTCTATGAGCATCTGTGGGCCTTCATCATATTCTCTGGTGGTGATCATTATGTGTTATACCATGGCCAAGAGCCTCATTTCATCAGCTGTAACCAGCTGAGCTACCTCCACCTTAACACAATTGAACCCCAGACCTCTGAGATGTAACCAGTAACTACGTAACCTCCATGGTACCACTACCCCAGTACTGAGGATTGAGGTACTGACACTGTGTCTCTGTAGTTAGCAGTGCAGTCACAGTACGAGTCAGCCCGCCGCGACGACTCCCTCCTACATGGGCTCGGCTGCGGGCAGTGGCTGAGGTCCAGGACTCAAGACCACTGATGACGGACTTGCGCCGCAGCATTCTGAAATTATGGCTGCTCAGTGCAAGGTCGGACTGCCCGGGGGTAGTCACAGTGTCATTTACAGCACAGTGGGCACAACAAACAACGTGTGGTGCGAGCAGCAGCGGATGGGCTGCACTGACAAACTTAAACTGTTTGCTGAGCCGACTGCCAAGTCACGCCGTGGCCAGCCTATGTGTGTGAGTGACTCAGAGTGTCAGTCCTCTCCTGGCTCTCTCAGCAGTAGCTATTGGGCATTATGCAGACTGACTCACTCTGTGATGTCATGTCAGTGAATCGAATGCTGCGGGTGAATGAAGTTACTTGTTACATTGTAGCCTGCCTAACTAAGCCAGCCCACAGCATTGCTGACCCAGCCCCCCTCCCCCACTACTGCCGCAACTCGGGCCACGATCACCAGTCAGCTTTCTAACAGTGATGGTGACAGCATTCCAGCTTGACAGCTGAGGAGGCGCTATAATGCGTGACTTTGTATTTCAGTGCGGTGATGCGGACCTCCACACTGAAATGCGTTAGTGTAAAGCCTGATGCGTGGTACTCGGCAGGGCTGGCTGCAGATGTCACCACTGATCATCCATGTTCAAAGGGAAATTGCTGCCTTAAACTAACTTTTCACTAGGGAGGCAATAAATGTCCCACAGTCTGTAAATCTCTAACTCCTGCAGATATGTACATCTACTTTAAGTCGGGCCACTGGAGTATGTGAGGCTGCAGTGTTCTGCGCTTAATTATGGAAATATCACACTCATGTCATAATCTACCATTTGCTCCTTAATTCGGAGATTTCATGTAAAAATAGTTTGCTTCTACATCAAACAGTTCATAAGTTACATGACTGCTGCCATACAGTGGTTGACTCATTGAACAGGTTAACTATTCAAGTCTGCTGTTTCGGATGATAAACTAGATCTAATGGAGTGGCGTTGTTGTCCGGACAGTATTAATAAGACAAATGCAGAGATTCATGTTGTTTGATTTAAGTACCCACCGCTGGTCAGTTGTTCAAAAGGGATCTTAGTGAAAGGGCAGTATGAGAATTAGCACTGAATTACCAAGCATTCTCTATTTTCGTCGAGTCTCCCTCAATACAATGATGAAAGTTGTGAAAAATAAGTACCTAATGTCTCAAGTTTACATTTACAAAACAGTGCATTTTGTCATGCCAGGTCATTCAGGAGTGATAGTCGGTTCAATCTGTGCGAGCTTCTTAGCCAAGCACTGCATAGCGCATAGGGCCAAACCACGTGACTTCCCGAAAAGTGATAGTAAGATGTTGGGGCAACCAACAAATTTACTAATAAAACAAGCACTGGCAATGCATCAGTTTCACCTATGTAATGAATAATAAGCAGTTTTTATCAATCACCATCCGGGACGGTAAGGAAAGAGCTCCCTTACAAGCATCACAGGGGTGAAGAGGATGTGGGGCTGTGGCCAGAGCTGATGACTTGAGAGCTGGGTACCCCGTTTGAGTCTCGACGGTGCAACATCCTGTGATTCTGGGCAAATCACTTAATCTCTCTCGTGATAAGCTGTGCTATATAAATCTACTGCAAGACGAAAAAGGAGAAAGAGGCAAAACTTTATGAAAAAATAGTTCCAAAAAAATGGGGGTTCACAGTAAATAAGAGAAGCAGACGAGGACCATGCATTGGTAAATGAAGGAAAATGTGCTAAAGCCAATAGAAATCGAGGAAAAGTAAGTGGCAAGCACAGGAACTCATGAAAAGCCAGGAAAAAGAGGGTGCAGGACGTAAGCCCCCTTTACGTTTATATTAAAAACAATAGATTATGCAAGCACAGCGTGCTAGCGCTGTGCAGGCAAAACCTAAGAAAGACCTGTGTACAAGCAGTCAAAGGAGGCGTCTCCGTTCCTCTGTGCATTGCATGATCTCCAGATAGTCGGCAGTTGTCGACAGTTGTCACTGAGGGGACCTGCTGCTTTTCTCTTGCCATGGACTCTGCACTCGAGACTGCTATTCATGTATGCAGTCAAGACAAACCCAATCACTTTGGCCTAGTTTACATTTACAAAACTGTGGACTTTGTCATACCAAGTCAAAGTGATAGTCACATACATGCTAATAGACCCGATTCAGGCAGGAGACTCACGATTTTTTAAAGGAAAACATTGCTTTATTTTAAATCTCTTCCGTCCAAAAATGTCTGTGATTCAATATAAATCAATGTGGAAAGTCCATTCCCCCGATTTTTATTTACAAATGTCTCACTTTCCATTTTAAATTATTGGCATGTATGTTAAATCGTTTCACTACGTGCAAGCTTCTAAACCAAGCGCTGCATAGCGCCTAGGAGCAAACCCCGTGACTTCCCGAAAAGTGTAAGTAAGATGTTGAAGGAACCGAACGTACTAAAAGAGCCAGAGGACCTGTTACCGGCAGGAAAGGGAGCGGCTGGGGGCGTGTCCGTCCCTCTACCTATTCCCAGTTAGTCGACAGTTGTCACTGAGGAGAGCTGCTGCTTTTCTCTCGCCATGGACTCTGCACTGGACACGGTAAAGCTTGCTATTCATGTATGTCAGTCTGTCTGTCTGTCTGGCAGAGAGGGTATTCTTCGCCCATCTTTAACCTTCGCTGGGTTTCAGCGCCCACCCCGCCGGGACAAATGCACGTTTCTCGACGGATTCTGGAAGTGTGGAGAGCTCATGCAACTAAACTTTAAGCCACCGCACCTTATACTGAAAGGAAGGCGTGTTTGTCACTATTCTTAGGAAATGAACGACAGCGGATCAAAGGCAGCTGAAGTACATGAAACTCCATGCAGTGGACAAGCAGGTCACTTTCACTTTCGGTTGCAGGTGCCTCTTCGGAATCCTACAGCACAGAGCCCCGCACCTGTTTCAGCGAAGTTTAGACATTTAACTTGGAAAGTGATAGTAGGGTGGGCTGCCTTCAATTTCTTTAAACCAAAATATTATTTTTCATCTTTGGTTTGGCACATACTCTCAGAAAATAGTGCTTTGGTTCTAAAATATCACTGTCGCAAAACGCAATCTTCGTGCACGTCATCTTTTAAGTGTTGTGATGTCATGACAACAACTGCTGCAGATCCAGCAGCCAAGGTGAAAGGCACGTTGTGCAGCATCTTACATCCCTACGGCCCACTGCTTTATTGCTCTGTCAAAACTTTGTCTGATGATCTGGAGAGAGGACTGGGGATCAGAGTAGAGGGATTCCTGAGTATTTAACTGTAACTATATTCAGAGATCAATCAAAAATAATGGGGTTGTCCTGTGTAACTCAGAACCTGGGTATATCATGGTATAGGCTGCAATGTGATCTGTCGGGTGCTGCAATTGCAAGTAGTAGTAGTAATAAATGTGGTAGAGACAGAGGAGAGTGACTCGAAAATGGGGAATACTTACTACGAAATGGGAGGAGTAAGGAGTGGATATAGGGAGGGATGTGCACACATCAACAAAAGAGTAAGCCCATTCCTATTCACAAACTGCGCTTCTAAAGTTACTACAGCCAAAAAGGAGCCAAACGGTTCACGGCGGCAGGTCAGCCCAGCACCGTGTGACTCTGGGCAATAGCTTGCTTAATCTTCCCGACGGCCCCCAGCGCCGGGATGCCTTCGGGTAGCTGTTCGCGCTTTACAAATACTGGATTTACATTTACATTTACATTTACTTCAAGAGAGCTTCAGGCTTCCAGCGGTGATCAGCATACCATTTGTACTCTGCTTTGGCATCAGTACAATGTTTTATCACATCCCAATGTTTGTCTTGTAATTGTCGAACCCTGATTATGACATGGGGACAACCAACACTGTCTTGGATAGGGAGAGGGAACACGTTGGTACAGACCATATGAAGCCCTATACAAATCTACCATAAGGCCCACTGGGTAAAAGAATCCCTCATCGCCCTTGAGAGGGCCCCTCAACAGGTGGAGGCACCGAAGTGCAGAGTCAGCCAAAAAAGCTCACTGGAACTGTTTCATCCTGAGCACTTGGACACAATACTTCATCCCTGCCTGTAGAAACAGCACAGGGAGGTGTGGATGGTCGTGGTCCCCTTTACATTCTCATAATTCCAAGATTGAGCAGCAATGCCAGAAGTGAACATGGTGGACAAGGTGCCTGAGCAAGCGCATGCTAGGCACGCTGAGACACCAGGCACAAAACAACTACAGCATAACCTCAACGCTAATGCAGTGCAACTATAGCACAGCAAATGAAACACTGCAGTTGCAACATTACAGCAAACTATACATATTCCCACAGTGACTGCATTCCTGTTGACCAACGGTTCTCACGAGTCCAACATGCAATGATGTGCTGCTTTAACAAAACCAACCATTTCGTGTTTGTCACTAGGGCGGCTCCTCTGTTATGGCGGAGGAGCGTCGCCCCACTAGGTAGCAGCAGATTTTAACACATGAAAAATACATTTTATCATTTTAGTTTTCTCATTACCTGCAGGCTACCAGCAAGCCGCATCATAGAGCGGGACGTGGCCGTGCAATCTTATAACAACAGTGGGGAAGAGGGGTGATGCGCACTTAGCATTTCCCCACCCGGCTGTGTTCTACAGCCGGGTGGAGAAAAGTCACAGGCTCCCAGGCACTGTCTGAGCAGCAAACCAGGCCACTCAGACCAATCCCAGCGCTTCTCTCATGCTAGGAACAGAATTCCCAGCATGAGAGCAGTGTCAGGATTGGCATCTGGGAGCTTGCACAGTGTCCTCCAACCCAGGAGTCGAGGGTCAGGAGAGGAGCAATGCGGCAACTGCAGCGGCAGGTAAGTAAAGTTTTATATTTTTTCTTTCTTTTTTGTCAGTGTGTCTGTGCTTATTTTTGTATGCCCATTTCCCCCCTGATGCCCACCACTTCGGATCCCGAGCAGCCGCCACTGTAAATTGTCACTATTTGTTTTGCCGGAACAATATTTAGATATGGTCTCAAAGTAAACAGACGCACAGCTGACATTTAAAGTGATGACTGGTCGGGGTGAATAAAAAAGGCCTAAACATTCATGAACTGTTGTATATGGAAGTATTGTAGTGTACTTGTTACAGTCGGTGTGTGGCTTTGTGGGTTTTTGAAATCTTGGTCATGACTTGAAAGCGGTTTCCTGATTGGACACAGATATGAACCATATGCGTGATATCGCTAAGGGTGGGAGTAACTTGCGTGATTACCATTCACGTAGTTTAAATTCAGAGATTGCTTCTCCTTTGCGAATGGATGCTGAGTACTCTCAGCAGGCACAATCCTAATTCTGTTGTATGTGGTAAAATTGGATATTGAAATTCAAAATGAAATCATACAAACCACTGGTGCCATGAAACACTGGAATTGGAATAGTCCTGACGTTGCAGAATTTTGGCAAGTACTACCAGGCCAGAAATGTATTGTTATTGAAGTTAAGAGATAATTCATTGCGATACATGGTCAATTCTTACAAAATGAGAGGTTATGTCTTGCCTTGCTGCCAGCGGAAAAGGAAATTCTTATGCTCTATTGGAAGAAAAAACCTGATCCGGTATTCAGGCCTTGGAACTGATGGAATCACCAGTGATAAAACCTCAAGTTGAGTCTGTCCCATGAAAAAGGTTTCTTGCAACCTTGTGTGTTACCTCTGTAAACACTGGTACAGCTGTGTGTATGTCTTTATCCATGTGTCCAATCTGACAATTTTAACTAATAAATAGTTTGTAGCTCAGACGGATCAAAAGTTACTTAAAAATGTGACTTGTGTTGCTGCGAAGTGGACGGCCCTTTGCAAAGGATGACTGATCACCTTTCCCACTGCTGCATTTGTATCTTACACTGGTAATAATATGGCAAAATCTATCCATAGACTGTTAAAATGTGTAAAAATGTCAAAATAATAAAGTATCAGAAAATATACTGCATTACGCTGCAGTATTTTTTTTGCTGCATAATTTAGTCAACACTGTGGCATAATTTTGTACTCCTTTGCTGCATAATTCCAGTGGCCCCAAAGCAGGCAGCACATGTTAAAAGTGCTTCTGCATGAAGCAGAGAGACTGTGAAGTTTGCAAACTTAGTTTGGTGTAAGTACAAATCCTGCATTGCCGATCCCTGCTGAGTTGCAGCTACTACTGCTGAAACCAGGCCAGTGGAGATACCAATGGGTGAGTCGGACTGACCTCAAGGGCAGGGCCGGCTTTAGCGCTGGCGGCGCCCTGTGCAACAATGTTTGTTGGTGTCCCCCAATGGCTACATCCGCCATGGATTTCCTCACTACCACCCTTTAACAGTGCAGCTCAAGTTTCCTCAACCACACTCTCTCTAAGATGTATTTAATTTGATTTACAGCGCCACTCATACCAGTATAGGGTGTCAGAGCACTTTACATCACACACATTACAAAGAGACAATCAATCATACTTGTGAAAATCACTGTATAGGAAATGTTACATAAGACAAATGACGACAAGTTGTAGGAGTCACATGACAACCATACTAGTAGGCAGTATAGTTTAATAGTGATTGGTCTGGAGAAACACAAACTCAGAATTTAAAACCTAAAACCATGGTTGGGGGTTCTCTTTAATAATCAGAATTGATTTCTATCCAAATGAACACTTTTTGCAACATTAGGATTATCGAAGACTGGGGGAAAAACCATAGCGCTCAAAATTTTGTAATCTGCATGGTACAT
This sequence comes from Calotriton arnoldi, assembly GCA_963921515.1. Lineage (NCBI taxonomy): Eukaryota > Metazoa > Chordata > Amphibia > Caudata > Salamandridae > Calotriton > Calotriton arnoldi. The sequence continues at coordinate 1,113,474 of CAWUFW010005750.1, forward strand.
GTTCTTTGCAGCAGGCACATTCACCCTCTTCACTACCTTTCCATGAGTCAAAACTTCCACTAGACAAAACTCCGATCTCTCTCTAGGAAGAACATTAATCCCCGGAGTTATCATGACATTTTTATTGTTGCCGAAAATTGCTGGAGGCCAGGAAGGAGGCAGCAAGCACTTTTAAAACCATAATATACTTGCAAACACGACGCTTCCACCCAAATTCAGCGCCGGGTGCGGTCACACCAGTTGCACCGCCATAGAGCCGGACCTTCTCAGCGGTCCTGTGACCTCAATGACAGAGTCACTGTTGCTCTAGGCTGTGCAGCTTCATAGGCCTGCCCACAAGACTGGAGGTGAACTTCAGTATGGATTGTGATGGACAGGCCTTTAAGGTTAACCCACACTTCCCACCGCTAGGGTCCACCTGCTGGTGCTAAGACACCAGGGCATCTAAGGTCTTGCAGGCCTTCTAAGGTCTAGCATGGGAATGTGCTCCCTCAGGAGAGTGGTCTGGGGGACTGGTCATGAAGGCTGAACCTTGTTTCCCACTTCCAAATTCGGCAGCTCTGACCATAGTGCCACATCCTCTCCCCCCAGTGAACAACATACTGCCGCCCTGAGAGCAACTTACACTGCCTTCAATTACATCCAAATTGTGCCCCATTATAAACACCTGGATGTGACTCAATTCGAATTATGCACTGGACAAGAGCAATATACTGCCTAAAAAAACATAAAATAAAACAACATCCTGGAAAAAGCAAAAACTCATGGGAAAGCAAGATTAAGTAAAGCGTGTGAAATGTAAGCAGGAACAACATGTTACCTTAACGCTTTTCCACTCACTGTTTAGAAATCAGTGAGTACTTTTGCCTGAAAAGTTAAGGATATGACAACAGGGCCCAGAAGGGACCCATTTCAAAGTCCATTGCTTATATCCTTACAAAACGTAAGCAGTATGGTATAAAAAGACCACATCCGTGAACACATTTTGTTTTCCAATCCACCCATCAATCAGGAATTGCAGTATCTCTAGGATTGGTGCACTTCCCCACCAGAGAAAACAATGCTGTTGTTATGTTTTGTATAGAGGCCCTAATATAGACGCGTTCATATATGCCGTATACGGTCATATTCGCATATGCCCTATTATGGTCATAATCGTATATGCCCTATTTTGGTCATAATCGTCTATGCCCTAATATAGGCATGATCTTTCACCTACATTAGTTCCCTACAGTACACAACGAGCTCTGAGGGTTCAACGTTATCTAGTCTGTGGTTAGAACACTGCAGGGCTTTTCCCGAACACAGGCCTACAATGTACTCATAAATTATGCATGAGCATTCACCAGCTACATCTCCCGCATAATATGTATGTACAAAGTTAACTAACAAACAAAGAACGATTCAACGTCAGAGGGTCCTAGGGAAATTTAAAGACCTCACAGGATTCAATCCCCAATACAATATCACAAAACAGTACAGAATCCTCGGGTCTATAACAAAAACAATCAGAAAGTGTGGTGAACCACTACTACATAGTTTGAAAATATAAAGATATAGAATACAGAACCAAATGACTAGGTGCCACAGATCTATCTTTGGGCACTTCCCTTTTCAGGACGAAATCACTTACTCACCATAGGTGACATGCTTCATCATTTGGGATTCTCCTCCCAGAGGAAAAGCATAGTTCCTCTGAGGGCTACAACCCCCTCTCTGAGAGGGAGGAGCTCAGGGATGTTTTGAATAACTAATAAAATATTATAAATCCACAAATGAAGAGACAGCTGTGTGAATGAGGGCGCAGCGCAACAAAAAATGGATAAATGTGAAGGTGGTGAAGTTAAAACCAGCTAAAGAGCGCAAAAAGAGGTACTTTATTTAAATACGCCCTTTGCCAGGATTAAAAGACGTGTACCAGCGGTATAAATTTAAACCGCAAAGGTAAAGTAGATAGTGATGGTCAACATGTTTCAGCCATACACCTAATTATAGGCAGGGCTTTCATCAGGACCTATATAGCTGCTGCTAAATCAGTGTAGGTGCTACAACAAAAAAGGATATAAAAACAGAGAATCTTCTTAATCTGTACGTTCCAAAGGGAAGGATTACCTATAATCGAAAAAGAAGAATCAAAACAAAATTGATCCATACCAATGATCACAAGCATCAAATATAAAATACAAAAGGTTCTGTAAAGAGTAACAGAGAAAAAGAAAAGGAAAAACCTTACCCGCCACTGCTGGGTAAGCAACCACACCTTTACCTGGCCCCAGATCAGGAAAGGAGCACCGCTCTGAAAAAAGCGGTGTATCTTGTCATTAACAAATCTTGTCCTATCAAAAACCAGGGGTTATGACAATAGTACCAATAACCCTGATAGGCATGTTTTAGGGAGCAAATATTAACAAGGAAGGCACAGGGAGCACATGCCATTTAAACATGAGAAAAAGCTATCATATCCAAAGCCTGAAAGGCTACAACGTAAAAACACCATGAGGACTCAGCTTGAATAGAAATCTGAACCTCATAGGTGGGAGAACTATAAAATGTCATATTAAGCCTAGAGACTCAGAGTGCAAAATAAGAATGCCCAAAGAGCCAACAAGCTGATATACAAGGCTCCACTGGGAAAAAAAGCAAAGTCTGGAAATAGTGTCACAATTCCCACTCCAATCGAGAAAAAAGAGAGGGGCAGCCAAGCAGAAACACTCACCTATCCGTCGGTACACCGGTGCTTGCAGAGCCTGCAGCGGAGGTGAAGTCGAGTCTGACCTAGCCTGCCTTTATAGCCCGGAATCATGGTAAATTGGCTCCAGGTGGGTGCGCAACCGGAGAGGTATGAGCATGTGTCAGATAAAAGTCACTAATCTCCCGCGCATGCGCGCTGTGAGAGAGTGTCCGATATGTTAATAAACCATCAAAGACCGGCCAAATCGCCGCACAATGAGACAAATACGAAAAAATGCGATCAATAGCGCATCAATTCTTTGGGCATTTCAAATGTAACAGGCCAATCTGTCAAGCGCTAACGCGCATGTGTCATGTAAAGACACTACTCTCCCGCGCATGCACGTTTCCTGTAAATTGGGCATTTCATGTTTACAAGTGTAAAAAGACAGTCAGTAAAGCGCTCATACGTGGATGAGACACGCGACCGATGCAGCGATCACAATATAAAGAACACTGGTCTCAACACCACAACACTTGGCACCAAAGAAAAACATCACCGTGCCATAGCATATTTTAGCACATGAATTGCACTCAGCACTACAATAATTCTGAATAAAGTCTCAAAAGCTATATGCTCTTGTGAGCGATGGTCTAGACAAAGCATATAATCACAGGGATAAATGTATATTAGAGGACACTCATAAATACTTGTATTTTGTGACATCAGAAGTACATGAGTGTGCGTCCCTTCATGGCCAAAAAACCAGGATTGGATCAATATAACACCTTGGTAAAGGGTGCTACTGGGTCTCTTAAAAGGTATCAGTCTAAACAAATGTGTGCACCAATACATAAAGACATGGGCCTAGTCCAAGGAAGGACCAGATGTATGCCTGGGTTCCATAGAAATGGTACTACAGTGAAACCCATGGAATCTCATCATTCAGACCCACAATATCAGTCTGCAATTTGTGAACCCACCATTGTTCCCGTTTAAACAGAAAAGTTGTAAGGTCAGTGATGTGAGATGGGATAAAAGGTTTTTCCAAGACCGTCCACTTAAGATCCTGTGGACTGTGCTGGGCAGAGAGAAAATGACTAGTCAATTTAGTCGAAGACTTCCTACATCTAATAGTACTCTTGTGCTCAAGGATACGAGTCTTCACTCTGCGTGTGGTCATGCCCACATATCGAAGCGGGCACGGGCAATGGATCAAATACACCAGGTTGTCACTATTGCAGTTTGTATGGCAAGTCAAAATCCATGGTTTAGAAGATCCAATGTCAATTTCCGTGGTGTGAGTCGTGTGTGGACAAGCCGCACAAGACCCACAGGGAAAAAGACCCTGTACAGGAGGTAAACCCCATAGAGTGCCCTGTGGATTTTTATTGCTGGTGCGAGGACGTGTATGTACCAAACGATCTTTAATGTTGGTGCTGCGCTTAAAAGCAAATAGTGGGCGTGGTTATGAAGTATCACCAATATTCAAGATCTTCCAATTGACCAGTATGCTTTTCTTAATTTGATTAGAAAAACTGCAAAAAGTGTGATCACATGTCAATCTGTTGTTAGTTACTTTAGGAGTACCTAATTCAAGAAGAGATACCCTATTATTGTTTCTTGCACGCTTTAAGGATCTCTTCACAAGTTTCTTAGGATAATGCCTAACTTGTAACTGGTCCGATAAGTTCTGGGCATGTTCCTTATACTTGATAGTAGATGAACAATTCCTCCTTATGCGTAAAAATTGCCCATAAGGCAGATTATCACGTAGGGCCTGAGGATGAAAACTATTGTACGATAGGAGAGAGTTCTTCGCCATTGGTTTCTTGTATAATTCAGTACTCAAGCCCCCTTCAAAAGGAGAGATCATAACATCCAAAAAAGGCAACTGAGTCTTGCTAAATTCGCAGGTGAAAATCAAATATTGATTGCGATTGTTCAGCCAGGTCTTAAACTCAGTGATGGAGGTGGATGTACCTCTCCACACTACAAGCACATCGTCAATATACCTTTTCCATACACGTATATGGTCTCTGTATGGATTATTATGATTCAAAATGTGCTCTTGTTCAAAAATATGAACATAGAGATTGGCCAGACTAGGAGCGAAAACGCTCCCCATTGAAGTACCAGACACCTGGAGAAACAGCTGTTCTTCAAACTTAAAAAAGTTTTCTTTCATGGCCAGTCTGGCACAATCAATGATAAATGAGACAGGCGTGATCGAGTCTGGAGGTCTATTTAACAAAAGTGTTTCAATGGCAGCCAGGGTTTCATCTTGCGGAATACACGTATACAGCGATTCTACGTCAAAGGAGACGAGGTAATCACTTTCAACGTCAAAACTCAGGTCATCCACTAACCTAAGAACCTCTTTAGTATCCTTCAAGTAAGTTGGCATCTCTACTACAAGGGGCCTCAAAAAGTAATCCACAAAGGTGGAAAGAGGTTCGAGTAGAGAGCCTAATCCTGAAATAATCGGGCGACCAGGTGGAGGTCTCTGACTCTTATGCACCTTGGGGAGTGCATAAAAGTAAGGAACAATGGGATAAGTTTTTACTAAAAAGGTAGCTTCATGAGTCGTGATCCAATCATTAGACCGCGCTTCTTCCACAAGAGTCTTGATTTCATATTCTAATCTCTTAGTGGGATCCTCACTCAGTGGTTTATAAAACCGTGTGTCTTCAAGTTGCCTCAAACATTCCGTCCGATAAGAGGAGGTATCCATTACCACAATGGATCCCCCTTTATCAGTGGGTTTGATTGTTATGGTGTCATCAGCAATCAAGCATGCCATGGCTAATCGTTCGTTCTTGGTCAAGTTCTGATACTGTCTATTGTCCTTAGCACAAATAGTAGTAACTTGTGAGGTCACAGCTTTTTCAAAAGTCAAAACTTGGGGAGGAACCTGACTGGCAAGAGGATTGAATGTAGATTTATTTCTTAAGCCAGTATTGGTATCCAACTCCTCAGTGACATCTAGAGCTTTATCTCTGAAGAAAAAGTTAAAACGGATTTCCCGGAAAAATTGGGCAAGTTCTCGTTTGATCTCAAAAATATCTCCCCAATACGAGGGTACAAAACCAAGTCCCTTATTAAGAAGGGCTAATTCATGTAGTCAAGCTCTTGTTACTCAGATTGATAACTAGATCACCTCGGAGCTCGATCCTGCCTGAGCTTCTGTCATGCTCCGGGTTGAGCGAGCCGGCGGGTTGTCTGCCCAATGTACCTGGGCCTGTTGTTGTCGCCTCCTGCCTCTGGATCTTGCTCGGCCAAATCCTAAAAAAGGCTGATTAGGGTACATCTGAGGTTGTGGCTGATAAGGAAACACTTGCCCATGTGGTAGAAAAGGTGGATAATGAAAAGGGCCAGGTGCCCCAGCTTGTTTATGAAGGTTTGGATTTCAGGGTAGGCACAGCCATTTTTCTTTCTTGTCTCTAAGCAGTTTTATATATCAAAATGGCTGAGCGACAGGGTTTAGCTTTTGACGACACAATGGCTCAGTCCATCTTGAGCACACCTAGCATTATTGATACATTTCAAGGGGGTGTCTCCACACAGGGTGATGACTGGACCAAACTATAGTGCTTAAGAAATCTCATTCTCAGGTTTACATACACGGAGCCATTATGAAGGAATATCTTAGGGGTAATTGTGCACCAACAGGGCTAATTGTTACTAATGCTCCCTGTCCGTTTCTGGATGACAAGTTATTTCTTAAAGATTGGTCATTGGTGGCCTGGCGGTGTACCCGCGATTGGCTGATCCTAATTATCAATACAGCCAAGCGAATCGCGGACACCATTTTAATTGAGATACAGGCCCTAGAGTCTCAAATTAAAGTCACTTTGTCAGGGGCACTATTTAAGAAACATAATGAAGAGTCCAATAAGAGCAATAAGGAGTTTAAAGACTCTGTTTTGACATCTAAGATCAACAAATTAAAAAAAGATCTAGCGCGCTTCTCAATGGAGAAAGTATACCCATATACTAGCACCGAATATGTGCCTCCTCAATACAATCGTCAGGGTCGCAGATATGGGTCGAACTACTCCACGTCAGACAGCGAAGATTGGTCCAGTGACTCAGACCATTCCAACCAAGGCGACCCACCCAACAGAGGGAACGCCCGTAGAGGCAGAGGCAACTGGAGAGGTTTTCGAGGCAACACTCAAAACATACCACCATCACAATGGTGGGCACCTGGCCCTTTTCATTATCCACCTTTTCTACCACATGGGCAAGTGTTTCCTTATCAGCCACAACCTCAGATGTACCCTAATCAGCCTTTTTTAGGATTTGGCCGAGCAAGATCCAGAGGCAGGAGGCGACAACAACAGGCCCAGGTACATTGGGCAGACAACCCGCCGGTTCGCTCAACCCGGAGCATGACAGAAGCTCAGGCAGGATCGAGCTCCAAGGTGATCTAGTTATCAATCTGAGTAACAAGAGCTTGACTACAGATGAATTAGCCCTTCTTAATAAGGGACTTGGTTTTGTACCCTCGTATCGGGGAGATATTTTTGAGATCAAACGAGAACTTGTCCAATTTTTCCGGAAAATCCGTTTGATCTTTTTCTTCAGAGATAAAGCTCTAGATGTCACTGAGGAGTTGGATACCAATACTGGCTTAAGAAATAAATCTACATTCAATCCTCTTGCCAGTCAGGTTCCTCCCCAAGTTTTGACTTTTGAAAAAGCTGTGACCTCACAAGTTACTACTATTTGTGCTAAGGACAATAGACAGTATCAGAACTTGACCAAGAACGAACGATTAGCCATGGCATCCTTGATTGCTGATGACACCATAACAATCAAACCCGCTGATAAAGGGGGATCCATTGTGGTAATGGATACCTCCTCTTATCGGACGGAATGTTTGAGGCAACTTGAAGACACACGGTTTTATAAACCACTGAGTGAGGATCCCACTAAGAGATTAGAATATGAAATCAAGACTCTTGTGGAAGAAGCGCGGTCTAATGATTGGATCACGACTCATGAAGCTACCTTTTTAGTAAAAACTTATCCCATTGTTCCTTACTTTTATGCACTCCCCAAGGTGCATAAGAGTCAGAGACCTCCACCTGGTCGCCCGATTATTTCGGGATTAGGCTCTCTACTCGAACCTCTTTCCACCTTTGTGGATTACTTTTTGAGGCCCCTTGTAGTAGAGATGCCAACTTACTTGAAGGATACCAAAGAGGTTCTTAGGTTAGTGGATGACCTGAGTTTTGACGTTGAAAGTGATTACCTCGTCTCCTTTGACGTAGAATCGCTGTATACGTGTATTCCGCAAGATGAAACCCTGGCTGCCATTGAAACACTTTTGTTAAATAGACCTCCAGACTCGATCACGCCTGTCTCATTTATCATTGATTGTGCCAGACTGGCCATGAAAGAAAACTTTTTTAAGTTTGAATAACAGCTGTTTCTCCAGGTGTCTGGTACTTCAATGGGGAGCGTTTTTGCTCCTAGTCTGGCCAATCTCTATGTTCATATTTTTGAACAAGAGCACATTTTGAATCATAATAATCCATACAGAGACCATATACGTGTATGGAAAAGGTATATTGACGATGTGCTTGTAGTGTGGAGAGGTACATCCACCTCCATCACTGAGTTTATGACCTGGCTGAACAATCGCAATCAATATTTGAATTTCACCTGCGAATTTAGCAAGACTCAGTTGCCTTTTTTGGATGTTATGATCTCTCCTTTTGAAGGGGGCTTGAGTACTGAATTATACAAGAAACCAATGGCGAAGAACTCTCTCCTATCGTACAATAGTTTTCATCCTCAGGCCCTACGTGATAATCTGCCTTATGGGCAATTTTTACATACAAGGAGGAATTGTTCATCTACTATCAAGTATCAGGAACATGCCCAGAACTTATCGGACCAGTTACAAGTTAGGCATTATCCTAAGAAACTTGTGAAGAGATCCTTAAAGCGTGCAAGAAACAATAATAGGGTATCTTTTCTTGAATTAGGTACTCCTAAAGTAACTACCAATAGATTGACATGTGTTCACACTTTTTGCAGTTTTTCTAATCAAATTAAGAAAAGCATACTGGCCAATTGGAAGATCTTGAATATTGGTGATACTTCATTACCACGCCCACTATTTGCTTTTAAGCGCAGCACCAACATTAAAGATCGTTTGGTACATACACGTCCTCGTACCAGCAATAAAAATCCACAGGGCACTCTATGGGGTTTACCTCCTGTACAGGGTCATTTTCCCTGTGGGTCTTGTGCGGCTTGTCCACACACGACTCACACCACGGAAATTGACATTGGATCTTCTAAACCACGGATTTTGACTTGCCATACAAACTGCAATAGTGACAACCTGGTGTATTTGATCCATTGCCCGTGCCCGCTTCGATATGTGGGCATGACCACACGCAGAGTGAAGACTCGTATCCTTGAGCACAAGAGTACTATTAGATGTAGGAAGTCTTCGACTAAATTGACTAGTCATTTTCTCTCTGCCCAGCACAGTCCACAGGATCTTAAGTGGACGGTCTTGGAAAAACCTTTTATCCCATCTCACATCACTGACCTTACAACTTTTCTGTTTAAACGGGAACAATGGTGGGTTCACAAATTGCAGACTGATATTGTGGGTCTGAATGATGAGATTCCATGGGTTTCACTGTAGTACCATGTCTATGGAACCCAGGCATACATCTGGTCCTTCCTTGGACTAGGCCCATGTCTTTATGTATTGGTGCACACATTTGTTTAGACTGATACCTTTTAAGAGACCCAGTAGCACCCTTTACTAAGGTGTTATATTGATCCAATCCTGGTTTTTTGGCCATGAAGGGACGCACACTCATGTACTTCTGATGTCACAAAATACAAGTATTTATGAGTGTCTCTAATATACATTTATCCCTGTGATTATATGCTTTGTCTAGACCATCGCTCACAAGAGCATATAGCTTTTGAGACTTTATTCAGAATTATTGTAGTGCTGAGTGCAATTCATGTGCTAAAATATGCTATGGCACGGTGATGTTTTTCTTTGGTGCCAAGTGTTGTGGTGTTGAGACCAGTGTTCTTTATATTGTGATCGCTGCATCGGTCGCGTGTCTCATCCACGTATGAGCGCTTTACTGACTGTCTTTTTACACTTGTAAACATGAAATGCCCAATTTACAGGAAACGCGCATGCGCGGGAGATTAGTGTCTTTACATGACACATGCGCGTTAGCGCTTGACAGATTGGCCTGTTACATTTGAAATGCCCAAAGAATTGATGCGCTATTGATCGAATTTTTTCGTATTTGTCTCATTGTGCGGCGATTTGGCCGGTCTTTGATGGTTTATTAACATATCGGACACTCTCTCACAGCGCGCATGCGCGGGAGATTAGTGACTTTTATCTGACACATGCTCATACCTCTCCGGTTGCGCACCCACCTGGAGCCAATTTACCATGATTCCGGGCTATAAAGGCAGGCTAGGTCAGACTCGACTTCACCTCCGGCTGCAGGCTCTGCAAGCACCGGTGTACCGACGGATATGTGAGTTTTTCTGCTTGGCTGCCCCTCTCTTTTTTCTCGATTGGAGTGGGAATTGTGACACTATTTCCAGACTTTGTTTTTTTTCCCTGTGGAGCCTTGTATATCAGCTTGTTGGCTCTTTGGGCATTCTTATTTTGCACTCTGAGTCTCTAGGCTTAATATGACATTTTATAGTTCTCCCACCTATGAGGTTCAGATTTCTATTCAAGCTGAGTCCTCATGGTGTTTTTTACGTTGTAGCCTTTCAGGCTTTGGATATGATAGCTTTTTCTCATGTTTAAATGGCATGTGCTCCCTGTGCCTTCCTTGTTAATATTTGCTCTCTAAAACATGCCTATCAGGGTTATTGGTACTACTGTCATAACCCCTGGTTTTTGATAGGTCAAGATTTGTTAATGACAAGATACACCGCTTTTTCAGAGCAGTGCTCCTTTCCTGAGCTGTTGCCAGGTAGAGGTGTGGTTGCTTACCCAGCAGTGGCGGGTAAGGTTTTTCCTTTTCTTTTTCTCTGTTACTCTTTACAGAACCTTTTGTATTTTATATTTGATGCTTGTGATCATTGGTATGGATCAATTTTGTTTTGATTCTTCTTTTTCGATTATAGGTAATCCTTCGCTTTGGAACGTACAGATTAAGAAGATTCTCTGTTTATATATCCTTTTTTGTTGTAGCACCTACACTGATTTAGTAGCAGCTATATAGGTCCTGATGAAAGCCCTGCCTATAATTAGGTGTATGGCTGAAACATGTTGACCATCACTATCTACTTTACCTTTGCGGTTTAAATTTATACCGCTGGTACACGTCTTTTAATCCTGGCAAAGGGCGTATTTGAATAAAGTACCTCTTTTTGCGCTCTTTGGCTGGTTTTAACTTCACCACCTTCACATTTATTCGTTTTTTGTTGCGCTGCGCCCTCATTCACACAGCTGTCTCTTCATTTGTGGATTTATAATATTCTATTAGTTATTCAAAACATCCCTGAGCTCCTCCCTCTCAGAGAGGGGTTTGTAGCCCTCAGAGGAACTATGCTTTTCCTCTGGGAGGAGAATCCCAAATGATGAAGCATGTCACCTATGGTGAGTGAGGGATTTCGTCCTGAAAAGGGAAGTGCCCAAAGATAGATCTGTGGCACCTAGTCATTTGGTTCTGTATTCTATATCTTTATATTTTCAAACTATGTAGTAGCGGTTCACCACACTTTCTGATTGTTTTTGTTATAGACCCGAGGATTCTGTACTGTTTTGTACAAAGTTCACCCCTGACGTCTTCCTCATGTCTAACAAAGACCAATACAAACCATACTGAGGGACTAGATACTTTAGGGTATAAATACACCACATCTTGCCACGGTAAGATAGAGGAAACCGTACTTCCATGCTGACACACTGACCAGAGACGCTGAGGCTCCTGCATGAAGTGGCTCCAGCTGACAGCGGTCTAACACAGCCCTTGTGGGGTGTCCAACTCGAGACCAGGACGGGGTCCCACACTCTCTCTATTCAGGTAATGGGGTTCGACTAAATCCTAGAGGGATTCTTGGCTCTTAGGCTTTTAGACCTACACACATGCTAGGTACACTTAGGTACATCTAGTTAGGCATCGTAGGAGTATGTGCACTTTTATAATGCATTTTATATATTCATGTATGTAACCATTATTATTGCAATATGGTAGAACTGTACTATCCTTTCACTTTCATCGTACTGCTGATAATATATCTCTGCTATTGTCTGCTGGTTGCTACAGCACATATATTCTACACCAGAATAACAACTGTTCAATAAATACTTATTGAAACGCCCAGACTGTTTATTCTGTGTAACTCTCTGAGACAAACCGAACAAGTAAGCACGAGTGACTGAGCGAAAAGTAGTACATTATTTCCATGATTCTGAGGGATCAGGGTTGTCATGATCTAAGGTTGCCAGAAACTAATCTCTCCCCGATAAGAGGAGATTCTAGTGGCACTGTGAGCTAGCTAATGCAAATCAGGCTAACATACGCAGTGGGGGTGCACAGAGCCAGTCTATCACCAAGCCCACAGTTTATGCTATCCAAACGCGCAGGTCCTGCAAGGGTACTATAGGAACTACACGAGATGGCGCCACCAACGTTGGTTGGGTACTTATTTAACAGTAGAATCTGAGTAGTTCAGTCGTGCTATTCTCAGAGAACCTACTCACAAAACACCAGAGATGTCTGGAGTGGGTGGGCACAAAATCTGCTGCAGCTGAGTAGTACAAAAATACTATTTATTGGCTGTTGGTTATTCAAGCTTGAAAGGACATACAGGCACATGCATCAACGTTTTTTGCAAGCACAAACGGTGCGATTCGCAAAAATCAGCCGTTTGCGCCCGCAAAAAGGGCTATTGCGATGCATCAAGGTGTAAGGCACCCGCAATTTAAGAAATCGCAATTTATTGCGATTTCTTAAATTGCGATTGCATTTAAGGAATCGCAATTTGCGGTTCCTTAAATGCAATGCAATAACCACTTTTAAATAGCGATTTCGCTTATTTGGGGCCGCAAATTACCGAGCAATTGAACTGGTCGGTAATTTTCAAAAACTTTAAAAATGCACTAAAGTGCATTTTTCAAAGTTTCATGTTGCACACACACATGCCCTTGGGGCTTGTGTGTGTGCAACATGGGTGCACATCACAATTCCAGGGTGCAACAGGGTGTCCTTTTGACACCGTTGCACCCTTAAAATTGCATGCGCAATTTGCGAGTACCTAGTGGTACTCGCAAATTGCGTATGCAATTTCCCGTTCATTCCTATGGGCCTGTAGGCCCATAGGAATGAATGGGGAGCCATTCCTTAATTGCGACTCGCAATTTGCAACTCGCAATTAAGGAATGTTTAGGAATCGCTATTTTTATAGCGATTCCTACATGCATAGGCTTTTGCGAGTGATTAATTGCGATTCCTTAATAATCGCAATTAAGGACTCGCAAAATCATACCTTGATGCATGTGCCCCATAGTGTTCCTAAAATTGTGCCTAAAACCTTATCATAGTTTCTTTGAAACACTAGTCTGTGTTCTATACACGATGACTACTGCGGTCTTAGATCCACTACAAATGCCACTGCCCCCGTCAGACGACGAGGAAGATCCTGCAGATACAATACAGATTGCACCAAAATTCAGAAGGACAATCACCATAAAACTATTAGAAAATGGTTTACAAGCCAGGGGTGGCGTGGTTGTTTTCGTGATTGAGGCACACGAATCAAACAAAACAGAGGTGTTCTATTCATGGGTTACACTCCCAGCAGCAAATGCAATAACAAATACATTTCACTACTATATAGAAGGAGATGCACCACGGGAATATTGTCCATTTGAGGACATAGAGATTCCACTCACTTACCAGGAACATCATTGCTGGTGTAATGGCGCCCTACCCCACGTACGAAGAAGAGTAAGGTTAGGCCCACTCGGAGGAGAAGGAGCCACATGGCCAATACTAGCGGCTTACACACCGCATCCTGACATTAACACAATGCCACAGCCAGACTTACTAGTACAACACACAGATTTAATTAAAATCTACAGAAACCTGACACAATTTGTCATGAGGACTTTAACAATCCAACCTGCACCAGGTGCAGCAAACAGTACTCCAGCTCAATGTACAGGAAATAAAATTACTCCTCAAACATTACACAGGGTAATGGGCAAAATGCCCGTAAAACGCAAACAAATACCATTCTGGATAGCTCAGAAAATAACTCAGCTTGAGGCGGTATTCCCGAATACTACCACCTGTGATAAACACAGAATACTAACAATCTTCTTGCCCATGGGGATCACACCACAAGTAGAGGACTGCACCTCTTGGGGTACAGTCTTTGCTGTCATATATACCAGAACGCATGGTATCCCTTCATTAGCAGTAGTACCTGACGTATTGAGACAGATACACAATGAGTACGGAGCAGAGCCTGCCCTTAACTTAGGGATGAAGTTACTAAGTAACTACGAACAGGTATGAGCCATAATACTAGCTAACATTAAGGGGGAAGCAGCTTCAGTGGCGATCCGCCAACGCCTAAGGGAGTTCAGTTCAGTAGATCAACAACACGAACTACCCAAAATAATTGAAACTGCATATGCAGAACTAGGCAGAGACAGTCTAGGTGGGAAAGCATTAAAACCACAACTGGTGGGCAGTTCTGAAAAGGACACTACAAAGCAGACACCTACTTCTTCTAAAAAGAAGTGGGAAAATAAAAAACAACAAAAGTCTAAAGACAGCAGATCTTAATCCAGAGGTAGGTCTCCTCAACAGGAGCCCTCTGAAAGGAGGTATAACCTCCGGAATAGGGATAATATTAAAAAACCTGACAGGTATCAGAATTCTGATACACGTTCCTCTCGTTCCTTTCAGGGTTCATCAAAAAACTCCGAGAGGGAAGGACGGTCAGAACACAGACAAGAGGAGCGTACAAAGTACAGAGACATGCAACGCGCTGCGGACTATGCACATAAAAAAGAAGATGAACAAAAACAAAAACCTGAGTTCAAAAAGAAGAAGGTAGCAGGTCTTAAGATCAGACATGCCCAGAATTCTGAGGACACAGCTTCTGAACGGGGAATGGGCTCTGCCGATGCTAGACAGCGCGGCAGAAGTAACAATAGCTCACCAGAACCTGAAGGAATTTCTGGTGACAGCGGAGTTGAGTGAGTATATCACGGTGGAAACACCTGATACTCGGGTAAGTGTACTACATAAGTTACATGAGATAACACTCCGGATGGAGGGGGAGAAACCCAGAAAAATTAAAGGTCTCTTTTGGAAAAATCTGTCATCAGGTTATGACATTCTATTAGCAGAACAAGACTGGCCGCCAGTATTCGTCATGGAGTGCCCAAAGGGAGAAATGGTAATTTTTCCAGCCTTTTCAGACCTCGTTCCCATACATTTAAAACATGCATATGCGCAGGAGTGGGCGGTTGCCCTAGCTCCAGCATTGTACAAAAATCATGTTGGTTGGGATGAGGATTCAACCCACCACGTGATCCCGTTAAAAGTTTCCCCAAATGCTCAAAGGCAATACCCTATAAAGCAGGAAGCTAAAAAACAAGTCAGGGAGATCCTAGATCAACTAGAATACCAGGGGGTGATTGAAAATTGCACTTCACCTATGAACAATCCTTTGTTTACCGTAATGAAACCTGACAACATATATCGTTTAGTTTTGGATTACAGACATTTAAACACTTGCACAAAGACATTTGCAGTTCAAAATGCACACAGTGCCGCATTAATGAATAACATTGTGCGGAAAAAATACAAAATAACACTTGATATCTCAAATTGATTTTTCTGCCAAAATATAGCGCCTGAAAGCAGGTATTTGACCGCATTCTCAGCGCTAGGGTCCCAACGGCAATTTTGTCGACTCGCACAAGGGTATAAGATTAGCCCGGGGTTGTTTTCAGCAAGGGTAACAGAGTTACTCCAAAATTTGGATGAAGAAGCATTGTCCTATGTGGATGATATTTATCTGACGGACGATGACTTACCGAGGCACTTGACCAGGGTGAGCACCATTATTATGGGATTCGCCTCTGAGGGCTATAAATTAAATTTAAAAAATCAAAAATTGCCCATCTCAATGTCCTGTTCTTAGGGTATGAGCTGTCAAGTGAAGGAAAAAGCCTAGCAGCTACCTTTTTAGAAAAGTGTGCGCTGCTCCAACCTCCAAAATCATTAAAGAATTTACAATCAATTCTGGGATTCCTAAATTTTGGTCGAACATACATTTTAAATTACGCAGAAAGAGTAAAACCTTTCTACGACTTAATAAAACCTGATTTTTCAGTCAGACAATGGCCACAGGAACATACAAACATCCTACGTTCACTACAAGAAGACTTGATAGCTTCAAAACACTTACAGACACGCGTAAACGTACGCAACTTAGTGATCTGAGTAATAGCGGGTCAATGCGGGTACACTTATTTAACTTTCAATGAAGGCGAAACGGTACCAATCGCAAACAAATCACACCTGTACACAAACGCAGAGGTGCGTTTCACTTCAACAGAAAAAATCCTGACAGCAGTGCAGACCGCTGTAGCAAGAGAAAGAGCTCTGGCTCAGGGAAAACGCATAATAGTCGTGACCCCAGTACCAGCCTTAGAGGCTGTTACAAAGGCTAGCATTCCAAATGCGAAAGCCTTACATCCCAGATGGATACAATGGGCTAATTCTCTTACTGCAACGGATGTTGAATACAGATTTGATCCAAATTTCAAAACACAAGCATTTCTGCAATACGAACAAGAATATCCTCTACCAAATGAGATTTTGCCTCTAGATCAGTATGAATATATTATTTACACTGACGGATCTGCTCAACCGGCCATAGGGAGAAAGCAAGCTTACAGCGCAGCGTGTGCAATCAATAAAGGTCGCATGCGCGATGGAAAGTTCCATCCAAGTTGCACTAAAACGCAATCTCTAGGAGACTGCACGGCTCAGTTGGCAGAATTAAAAGCACTAATACTGGCACTGGTAAATACGGAACACGAATTCCCCACACTAATTGTGTGTGATTCGTTTTACTGTGTACAGTCGTACAATGAATACTTACATCATTGGGAACAAAACGGATTTAAAGACGCAAAAGGTGGCACAATATGCTATGGGAACAGGTAGTGGAGTTGAGAAACGAACTACCAAGGGCTCACGTGATACATACACAGGGGCCGATTCCGATCTCGGCCGGTAGGGCACCGAATCGGATTCGGCTTAACCGGATCCGATTCGGAGCCCTCTTTCCCGACCGATTCGGACGTGCGTCCGGGCGAGCGAGTACGATGCGAGCGCACGCGAAATCGCCGACCAACTCGTACGCGGCTCCAACCCGCTCCGACCGACTCGCACAGACACGACTCACACCGCGCAATGGAGACGTTCCCCAGCCGGGCAAGTACGATGCGCACCTCGAGCAGTCCGACCGACTCGCGCCGTCCGGCTCGAAAGAGCTGTCGGAGCCGGACTTTGGGGGTCCGTGTCGGACCCCCCTGTATGCGTAGGTGCGCGAGTCGCACACAGGGGGGACCCATGGGTCCCCCCTACCTGTGCATGTACGGCGCGATTCGCATCGACGCATACCCGCTGTAGGGGGTGCCCTTGTTCGCCTCGCACCCATTGAGTCAATGGGAGCCCGCGTACGCGTTGTACGACCAGCTCCCATTGACTTCAATGGGAGTCCGACTGAATCGAGTCCGATTGCATGCGTACGCATCGTACTCGTTCGGTCGGGCTGCCAGAGTCCGATTCGGTCGGAAATCTCTCCGGGTCCAGCTCGGTCGGAGTGATTTCCGGCCCGAATCAGAATTGGCCCCACTGAGTCATCAGCGTGATGGCGTTCACGTTGAAGGGAATTCATTGGCTGATGAAACCGCAAAGGGGGCTGTACGCACAGCGTCCGTAGCTGCAATCACTCGTTCAAAAAGGAGAATAGACAGCGAGATTTTGGTAGCTGTCAATGCTTCACGCAAAGGCAGCACAGCAGCACCTAAAATATTTCCACTCAAATACTCCTACAAGTTAGATGCACAAAACATTCCATATGCTCAGATTCCTGGAGTTGGGGATAGAGTAATACCAAATATGGATCATAGGCAAGGCTTAATTCTAGCAGTACATGAGGGTTTGGGTTCTGCGCATTCAGGCGTCAGAGCGACTATTTCTTTACTGACACAGCACTACTGGTGGACAGGATTAACAAAGCAGACCAAAGACTATGTCTTAAAGTGCGACATCTGCCAGCAGATGAAAGGCTCCACCATAGCATGCCCAGCGCAGACACAATTACTAAAATCAGACAAACCTCTTGCATGTGTGTATTTGGATCACTGCGGACCCCTACAATCGGATGGGGTCAAGAAATATATCATGGTTGCAGTGGATTCCTGCTCTAGATTCCTATGGGTCTGGCCTCAGCGCTCAGCTGATGCTCGAACTGTTATAAAAGACTTGCGAGTCTATATCTGCACATACGCAGTTGGCCCGTTACATTCTGACCGTGGCCCGGCGTTTAGCTCTCGGGCTTACAAAGAGGCCATGGAAGGAATGGGCGTAGCATTGCGGTACTCCTCTCCGTACCATCCTGAGAGAAATTCGGTTGTGGAGAGGAAAAACCGTGACTTAAAGCAATCTTTAACAACTAGGGTATTAGGCAAGGGCGATAGTTGGGTCAGTCACCTTTATGGGGTCCAAAGAGCAATTAACAACCAGCCAAGAAGCTCTCTAGGGGGTGTCACTCCTTACGAGGTCCTATTTGGGACAAGAATGTGGGTACCTGATCTTGATTGTGGAGGCACAGTGGCGGATGAAAAACCATTTGATATCCATGATTGTTTGGTTGTTTTACAGGATCTAAATGAATCCAGGACACAACAAAGCAACGTCCACTTAAAACAGACCGCCACTGAGGAAGTCAAGGCAGTAACGGCAAGACCTGTCTGGATCCCAAACGTCGGGGATCTGGTCAGAGAAAAGATTGCAGACAAGAAAGAATTCGGACCATCCTACAGAACAGCTGTACCGGTCCTAGCAATCCAAGGCACAAGAACTGTACTTCTGCCGCCTCTTGCCGGGAAAAAGGAGAAAAGATTTGTCTCAATCGACTTAATGAAACCACACTATGTGGCCGATACTAAACAGTAGGCCTCGTGGACTCCACAGTAGCAGACGCCCTCCTCACGCTACAATCCAAGAAGTTCAAACAGAAAGACTCATCACGTTTGAAGAGCCACCTGTACGGAATGAAGGACTAAGCAACAATGCTATGGAACTCGTTCCACTTCAACAAGAAGTTCAACTTCAAGAAGAAAATCAACTTAACAACCAAGTTGCAATAAGACCGACTACAGATGTCTACGTCAACATTCCTCGTCAAGAGCAAAATCCAATTTCAACAAATCCCGATGCAATTCCAACAATTGATCGAACTGCTTCTGGCTACTTCATGAACTTTGATACGTTTTCACTGGATCCAAGCGAGCCGGAACGACGCCAGCCAAAAAATCACACAAACAGAAACTCACTGACTTTTTGCACTTTTTAGAAAGACTTACCTGGTGTCACCTTGGATAGAACTATGGTATATCACTGGGATTCTATTTTTCTTTTCTGGCTAGGTTTAATTATAACTTTTAGTATGCTTATTAATGGACGATATCTTCAGCAGAGCTCTACAGCCCAAAGAGTCAATTTGATTTTAAAACCACACCAGTCTTCACATCGTGAATCAAGAGACTTGTCTTCAGTGAACATCACAGCATTTCCTGTACCGGACGGAATAGTATGGGGCAAGATTGATTTCGATATATTCGGTCCGACTGAACTTTTAAAGCTTAAACATGTATTTAAAATTTCTTTAAGTGATATCATTACCTCCAGTACATTGTCTGATGATTGGGACACTGAAACTGTAAATAATATAATGTCTGATTTGGAAAAAACTGCAGCATTTCCGAACAATGAAATGTTAGAAAATACTTCAGACTATGATACATTGTACTGTTACCAACATTATGGTCATCATTTCTTGCACAAATCTATAACACCTAGAAATGTATTTGAATACCACCAGTGGGAACACTGCCCAACACCTCCAAAAGGTAGTTTGCAAACTTTTGCACAGAAATTCACATACTTTTCAGGGTTTAATACCTCTGACCCAAAGTAATTTTATTACAAAGTGACAACAACATCAGCACAGAAGATTATGTTGACTAATACCAAACAGATTTACTCTGCTTCCTTTATGGCCCAGTTGTCTACACAGGGTTTCGACCTATGGAAGGACACTATAGATTTAAAATTGATCTGGGGTTCTAGGGACTGGCAGGTCCAGGGAACAGAAGTGCTTTTTAAAGCATGCCTCATTCCACAGCAGATGATATTTCTAAATGAAACTGTGCAACAGACATCCTGTCTGGGACTAGCCAAGAACAAGAAAATGAACACACCGGGGTTTCCAGCACCATCACAGATGGGTGGGGGCAGAATTCAACTACACATGGGGTAGGATTAGATGACATTCTCCAGTACAACAGGTCAGATCCCAATTGGACAGAATGGCTGATTTGGCCCATTGACACAAACACATGTCAACAGAGATTCCTAGGTATAACTGAGGGGTTTAGTATCAGTAGGCCAGATACACGCTATGTACAGAGACAACACCCAGAGGTGGTGACATCCTATAGTGTTGGGAAGTTGTGCCTTGATTGGCTAGAAACCTCAACACTCACAGAAGTAAAACATCACTTGACCTTACTCACACCTGATGTAGACCTTAGGGATTTCTTGCTAGGCCCAAGGAAAACACGTCAGAAACGTTTCATATATGCTGCCATTTATGCCTATTATAATGAAAACTGGAAAATATCCCAACAGGAGGCCGCAGAAAGAATACGGGAAATAGACCGTATTAACCTAGAGAAGGCATTAGCTGTAGTGGATAATGGGTTAACAACTTTGACCTCCAGGATTTACTCCTTAGGCAACATTGTATCTTCGGCAATCGAAATCTTAGAACAGGATCTGTCCTTGTTACAACACGGGCAATCACAGTTACGTTCTATTGTGATGTTAAGCTGGACGCTGCAACCTTTGCGTGCAGGCTATGTGCCCTGGCGTTTTATAAACTCCACGTCTCTGTTTTCAGAATACAATCTAACCAATAAACAGACAGAAATGGCACAGAGGGGAGCCAAATATACAATGCTGCGTATTGAGAAACTGGAAAGGTTACCATTCACTGTAGCCGAATCACCATCAACAGAATGGCTAATTAATGGCCAAATCACTCTGCCGGTCACTACGTTTCAGTTTCAATATTGCCTTGAGCAAAGGCAGTCAGGCAAATATGAAAAAAGGGTAAGGGTTACATTAAGGAAACTTGGGAGTTACCATATAGATATCGATGCCGGAGCGGGGTTCGAGAAGTGTTTCTGAGTGGTACAAACTGCAAGAACGCTTTAAGCGGTTCTCTCATGTGTCAGGATATTTCTCTGCACGGAGCATGTAGTGGTTCGGTAGCGAATCTATCTTGTCACATGTCAGGGACCCCCAGCGGCCATGATCACGCCAGTTTTCCAGCTGCTCTTGAATGGGAGTTACTTGATGCTAAACGATCAAGGTTGCTGTGGGATGCTTCCGGGCGTCGCCTATCTGGTCACTGTTAACTCCAGGGTTACTTGCTGTATGCAAGTATTGTTTCCGCCACTGAACACAGTCAGGGAGGTGCCATTATGACCTTCGTTGAATGTTTCCTTCATACAATTTGATACTTTGAGCAGACTGAAAGCCATGCTTTTACAGCAACCCGTGCCCTTAACCTCCGCTCGAGAAACCTTTGAACTTCAAGTTGCAAGGACCTCGACTGAGATACAGGCGCTTACACATACGAACTGCCCCTTTCAGTTCGCAGAAATGGTGGGTCGTATCTTTAACATGTCTGATACGAGCGGTATTGTACACCTATTTAAGACCATAGGGTTCAGGACTATTAAGCACCTTTCAGACAGTCCTCGGAGTAATCCCAAATTTTATACACTCCGTATTGGGAAGCGTGTTTGGAGGACTCCCGCTTATCCTGTTCCTAATTGCAGGAGTCCTGATTGTAATCTTACTGCTACCCAATGGACGGCCCAATTTCCAAGGAAATGGCGAACATACTCATGGAGAGGAAATTCCGTGAACGCATGGTGCAGCTTCTGGGTATACCTTGCCTAAGAGAACTGAACGCCTCTTGGTTTCTATTGTTTAGACCAGTCTGTGTGGACTGCATCTTACCTGTTCTTCGATGCCTGTTTTGCAGAGAAGAATGCGCGTTGGATCTCTGTCTAACGTTTCCATCAGATACGCCTCCGGACATGGATGCTATGCTGGACCCCCTAAAAGCCCATGCTTTGCGTTGTCCCCAGCGTCTTCCAATTCTGATGAACGCATTCCTTGAGAATCCACAGGTGCCGTTTGCTCCTGCTGAGTTAGGTGGCTCCTCCACAGGCACTCAGGTGACAACTGCCGCACAAGCTGCCGCAGCACCGACTGTTGGCAGTGCTGAATTCCATCTATGTGCGATTGACGTTCTCTGTGAGGCATTGGATTTATCGTCTGCAGTAGCTAACAGCGATAATGCTGTATCTCCCAGCCAGCACACTTAATCTGGAATTGGCTCATCGCGTCCTGGGAAAGAATTTGGCTTCTCCACTTTGTTTCATAAATAAACGAACTAAATTTGGAACATTTCCTAAATTGACACTTTCACTTGAGAAAGAATGGCCTTCTTCTGCTTATGGTAATGCAACTTTTATGAGTGAGACAGAATTGACTTTTTCAGGTGGCAACTAAAGAATAGCTGAATTGTAACATTTTTAATCATTTTTAAATGTCTTTTTAATACCATGTTTTTAGCTGTGTTTAAGAAAAATTTTAAATTGTCCAGATTTTAAGTATGGTCATTGTCATCCAATTTGAAAGTGGAGTGGGTGTTAGGTTTCGTATAGAGGCCCTAATATAGACGCGTTCATATATGCCGTATGTGGTCATATTCGCATATGCCCTATTATGGTCATAATCCTATATGCCCTATTTTGGTCATAATCGTCTATGCCCTAATATAGGCATGATCTTTCACCTTCATTAGTTCCCTACAGTACACAACGAGCTCTGAGGGTTGAACGTTATCTAGTCTGTGGTTAGAACACTGCAGGGTTTTTCCCGAACACAGGCCTACAATGTACTCATAAATTATGCATGAGCATTCACCAGCTACATCTCCCGCATAATATGTATGTACAAAGTTCACCCCTGACGTCTTCCTCATGTCTAACAAAGACCAATACAAACCATACTGAGGGACTAGATCCTTTAGGGTATAAATACACAACATCTTGCCACAGTAAGATAGAGGGAACCGAGACTTCCATGCTGACACACTGACCAGAGACGCTGAGGCTCCTGCATGCAGTCACTCCAGCTGACAGCGGTCTAACACAGCCCTTGCGGGGTGTCCAACTCGAGACCAGGACGGGGTCCCACACTCTCTCTATTCAGGTAATGGGGTTCAACTAAATCCTAGAGGGATTCTTGGCTCTTAGGCTCTTAGACCTACACACATGCTAGGTGCACTTAGGTACATCTAGTTAGGCATTGTAGGAGTATGTGCACTTTTATAATGCATTTTATATATTCATGTATGTAACCATTATTATTGCAATATGGTAGAACTGTACTATCCTTTCACTTTCATCGTACTGCTGATAATATATCTCTGCTATTGTCTGCTGGTTGCTACAGCACATATATTCTACACCAGAATAACAACTGTTCAATAAATACTTATTGAAACGCCCAGACTGTTTATTCTGTGTAACTCTGTGAGACAAACCGAACAAGTAAGCAAGCACGAGTGACTGAGCGAAAAGTAGTACATTGTTTCCACGATTCTGAGGGATCAGGGTTGTCATGATATAAGGTTGCCAGAAACTAATCTCTCCCCGATAAGAGGAGATTCTAGTGGCACTGTGAGCTAGCTAATGCAAATCAGGCTAACATATGCGGTGGGGGTGCACAGAGCCAGTCTATTTCCAAGCCCACAGTTTATATTATCCAAACGCGCAGGTCCTGCAGGGGTACTATAGGAACTACACGACACTGTTCAAAGAAAGACAAGAAAACAAAAGTAGCGCTTCATTGGCAAACTCTGTAAAGTGAGGCAATGTGTTTGGGTGTGAATAAAATCAACTGCCCACTTTGCAACCACTCTGTCTTGCTTTATTTAGTTATTTATTTATTTTTCATATTTTGAACCTTTTATTCCTGAGGCTGCACTTTGGAATAGTAAAATGTCAGGAAAAGACCACATTTCCAGCAAAAGTGTTTTTTTTTTTAAATCCATTTTACAGGGGGAACAAATAAAGAAAGAAGGAAAGAGAGGGTGAGAACCGTTTCTTGATGTCACAGTTTTCAGTAAGTGAGGAGGGGCAAGACAGAAAGAGAGGGAATTAGAGGAAGAAAGAGAGGGGGGCAGCTGTCAGTGCAGTGCAGGAGTGTACACAGCCCTTGTCTTCTCAGGACAAGAAGGAAAAGACAGAGTCCTTTTCCTTCTCTGATCACCCGTCCCTCCGCCAACGCCCACGAACGCCGAGCCTTATCTGTGGGCCTTGGCTATTTCTGCCATCCTAGGACGCATGTTTAAAATAAAAAAGTTGGGGAATGGAATCTATTGAATGATAGAAGTAGGGGCACGTCGTGCCCTACCGATCCCGTCCACTTCAACCACTGGAATTAGCTCCTTATTGTTGTAAAGAAGGGTTCCTTTGGGGGGCAATAAGTCTTGTTAGTGCAGACAAACCCAATCACTTTTTCCAAGTTTACATTTACAAAACTATGGACTTTGTCATGCCAGGTCAAAGTGATAGTCACATACATTCCAATAGACCCGATTCAGGCGGGAGACTAACGATTTTTTAAAAGAAAAAATGGCTTTATTTGAACTGTTCCGTCTAAAAATGTCTGTGATTCAATATAAATCAATGTGAAAAGTCTATTCCTCCGATTTTTATTTACAAATTTCTCACTTTCATTTTAAATTATTGGCATGTATGTTAAATCGTTTCAATATGTGCAAGCTTCTAAACCAAGCTTCATAGCGCCTAGGACCAAACCCCGTGACTTCCCGAAAAGTGAAAGTAAGATATTGACGGAACCGAACGAACTAAAAGGCCGAAGGACCTGTTACCGGCAGGAAAGGGAGCGGCTGAGGGCGTGTCCGTCCCTCTACCTATTCCCAGTTAGTCGACAGTTGTCACTGAGGAGAGCTGCTGCTTTTCTCTCGCCATGGACTCTGCACTCGACACGGTAAAGCTTGCTATTCATGTATGTCAGTCTGTCTGTGTATGTCTGTCTGGCAGAGAGGGTATTCTTCGCCCATCTTTCACCTTCGCTGGGTTTCAGCGCCCACCCCGCCGGGACAAATGCACGTTTCTCGACGGATTCTGGAAGTGTGGAGAGCTCATGCAACTAAACTTTAAGCCACGGCACCTTATACTGAAAGGAAAGCGTGTTTGTCACTATTCTTAGGAAATGAACGACAGCGGATCAAAGGCAGCTGAAGTACATGAAACTCCATGCAGTGGACAAGCAGATCACTTTCGGTTGCAGGTGCCTCTTCGGAATCCTACAGCACAGAGCCCCGCACCTGTTTCAGCGAAGTTTAGACATTTAACTTGGAAAGTGATAGCCTTCGATTTCTTTAAACCAAAATATAGTTTTTCATCTTTGATTTGGCCCATGTCCTCAGAAAAATGGTGCTTTATTTCTGAAATATCACGGTCGCAAAATACAAGGAATTGGAAACAATTTTCTCCGGAAACCCATAAACTGGGGGTCAAGGTGTGGCAGAGGGAAGGGAGTGCAGTTATAAGGGGCCAAGTTTGAAAAGCAAAGTCTAACAGACTACATATACATTTTTTTTAATATCAGCTGCAAAGAAGTTGGCAACAAGGACATATATACCAGTAAATCTGTTCTTGATGGTCACAAAGTGGCTGCATTTTAAAATATTCTACAGGGTGTACACCTGCTGCAGAGATCAATGTCTGGACAGCAGCTTTGAGTGAAATACATTTGCGGTAAAACAACGTTAGCGATTAACACAGTTCTGGGAGAGTTCTGTGTTTTGTCCAGTAACAGGTTTGACTCATAAAGTGGCACAGCCGGCAAATGCGCCTGCTGCAAAGCACATCGTTTAACATGCCTGTGCAGATTTGGAGTTTAATTAGGTATGTGAGTGGGCTACTGCTTTTGATACAGATCATTTTGTTACTTCCAGTTCACACTTACAAGCCATCTAATATAGCACAGTGATCTATATACCGGCATCGAGGAGCTGCATGCAAACCTGTAAGTCGTGGATTTAGATCCTTATTGTTGTAAAGAAGAGTTCCTTTTGGGGGTGGGGGGGTAATAAAGTCTTGTTAGTGCAGACAAACCCAATCACTTTGGCCTAGTTTACATTTACAAAACTGTGGACTTTGTCATGCCAAGTCAAAGTGATAGTCACACACATGCCAATAGACCCGATTCAGGCAGGAGACTCACGATTTTATAAGGAAAACATGTTTTATTTTAAATCTCTTCCATCTAAAAATGTCTGTGATTCAATATAAATCAATGTGGAAAGTCCATTCCCCTGATTTTTATTTACAAATGTCTCACTTTCCATTTTAAATTATTGGAACGTTTGTTAAATCGTTTCACTCCGTGCAAGCTTCTAAACCAAGCGCTGCATAGCGCCTAGGAGCAAACCTCGTGACTTCCCGAAAAGTGAAAGTAAGATGTTGAAGGAACCGAACAGACCAAAGAGCCGGAGGACCTGTTTTACCGGCAGTAAAGGTGCGGCTGGGGGCGTGTCCGTCCCTCTACCTATTTCCAGTTAATCGACAGTTGTCACTGAGGGGACCTTCGGCTTTTCTCTAGGCAGCAGCGTCGGATTGGTAACGCGGGCACCGGGCAATGCCCGAGGGGCCGGTGTCCCAGTTCCAGCTGTGGGCTGCTTTCTTGAGCAGCCTGGGGGACGATTTTGGTGGTTTCTGCATTGTTCGATGCCGCCAGCGTCCAGTGGGTGCCTGAGTGGCCTTTCTGGAGGTAGATGGGCGTCAATGACCTTCCTCTTATCAACGGCAGAGGTGTCACTCCCTTTCTCTCGCTGGGCCGGCCCTTTAATATATGCATATTGAGCGGGGGCAGGGGGCCTGAGCAAAAGTGCCCTCACTTGTTTTGAAGTCTGTTTCCCCATTGTAAAACGAATCCGTGCATTTTTTTAACCCCCTCCTTTTTATAAAATTTCACTGAAGCAGTACTTTGCGGAAAGGCAATATGCAAATGTGGGCCACTTTTCTTTAGCGTGCCCGGCCGATTTTTAATCCCAATCCAAACCATGGACACTGCACTCGACACGGTAAAGCTTGCTATTCATGTATGTCAGTTTGTCTTTGTATGTCTGTCTGGCAGAGAGGGTATTCTTCGCCCATCTTTCACCTTCGCTTAGTTTCAGTGCCCACCCCGCCAGGACAAATGCGCGTTTTTCGGCGGATTCTGGAAGTGTGGAGACCTCATGCAACTAAACTTTAAGCCATGGCACCTTATACTGAAAGGAAAGCGTGTTTGTCACTAGTCTTAGGAAATGAATGCCAGCGGGCCAAAGGCAGCTGAAGTACATGAAACTCCATGCAGTGGACAAGCAGATCACTTTCACTTTCGGTTGGCAGGTGCCTCTTCAGAATCACACAGCAGAGAGCTCCACGCAAGTTTCAGCGAAGTTTAGAAATGGTATAGGCTGCAATGTGATCTGTCGGGTGTCGCAATTGCGAGTAGTAGTTGTAGTAAATGTGGTAGGGACAGAGGAGAGTGACTTGAAAATGGGGAATACTTACTACAAAATGGGAGGAGTTAAGGGAGGAGTAAGGAGTGGATATAGGGAGGGATGTGCACACATCAACAAAAGAGTAAGCCCGTTCCTATTCACAAACTGCGCTTCTAAAGTTACTACAGCCAAAAAGGACCCAAACGGTTCACTTCACGAGAGCTTCAGGCTTCCAGCGGTGATCAGCATACCATTTGTACTCTGCTTTGGCATCAATTCAATGTTTTATCACCTCTCAATGTTTGTCTTGTAATTGTCGAACCCTGATTATGACATGGGGACAACCAACACTGTCTTGGATAGGGAGAGGGAACACGTTGGTACAGACCATATGAAGCCCTATACAAATCTACCATAAGGCCCAGTGGGTACAAGAATCCCTCATCGCCCTTGAGAGGGCCCCTCAACAGGTGGAGGCACCGAAGTGCAGAGTCAACCAAAAAAGCTCACTGGAACTGTTCCATCCTGAGCACTTGGACACAATACTTCATCCTTGCCTGTAGAAACAGTACAGGGAGGTGTGGATGGTCGTGGTCCCCTTTACATTCTCATAATTCCAAGATTGAGCAGCAATGCCAGAAGTGAACATGGTGGACAAGGTGCCTGAGCAAGCGCATGCTAGGCACGCTGAGACACCAGGCACAAAACAACTACAGCACAACCTCAACGCTAATGCAGTGCAACTATAGCACAGCAAATGAAACACTGCAGTTGCAACATTGCAGCAAACTATACATATTCCCACAGTGACTGCATTCCTGTTTACCAACGGTTCTCACGAGTCCAACATGCAATGATGTGCTGCTTTAACAAAACCAACCATTTCATGTTTGTCACTAGGGCGGCTCCTCCGTTATGGCGGAGGAGCGTTGCTCCACTAGGTGGCAGCGGATTTAAACACATGAAAAATAAAATGACAATAAACCAATGTTATTATCAATTATTTTTTCTTCTTACCTGCAGGCTGCCAGCAAGCCGCATCATAGACCGGGGTGGGGCCAGGCATTCTATGACGTCAGTGGGGAGGAGGGGTGATGCACACTTAACATTTCCCCGACCCTCCTTTCTGTCCATATGTGATCTGGACCCTGTCACGAATATAAGAGAAAAGATTGTACTATATGTCAACTGTATGATTATGTTTAAATCTCTTACTCGCTTGATTTTGTCTTATATATCATTCGATGCATTGTGAATTTTAAATACACAGAATTATATTTTGATACTCTGAAAAGATGACAAAATATTAGTAAAACAACAAAAATAAAAAATATATTTTCGATAAATACTTAAGCACTATGTCGTCTGATTGTATATATTATGTCCTGTTATAATTGCTCTTTAAATATTTGAGCTTGCAATTAGCTTGTTTATTTCCCCTTACATTATATTGTACTTGTTACTGTCGGTGTGTGGCTTTGTGGGTTTTGAAATCTTGGTCATGACTTGAAAGAGGTTTTCAGATTGGACACAGAGACAAACCATATTCATGATATCGCTAAGGGTGGGAGTAACTTGCGTGCTTACCATTCACGTATTTAAAATTCAGAGATTGCTTTTCCTTTGTTAAAGGATGCTGAGTGCTCTCAGCAGGCACAATCCTAATTCTTATGCTCTATTGGAAGAAAAAACCCGATCCGGTATTCAGGCCTTGGAACTGATGGAATCACCAGTGATAAAACCTCAAGTTGAGTCTGTCCCATGAAAAAAGTGTCTTTCAACACTGTGCATTACCTCTGTAAACACTGATACAACTGTGTGTATGTCTTTATCCGTGTGTCCAACAGATGGAAACCTCTGAAGCTGCTTGTGTGCCTGATGTGGAAGGAGGGGATACAACTGATGCCAGACCAGACAGGAGTACTAGGATTCCTTTTATAACAAAGTGAGTGATGCTCTCTCTCCTTTTTACTATTCTTGAAAATGTATGCATGGTCTGAAATCACAATGCACTAATGCACAACCGTATCCTCCGAAGCGCATGAGATTCTCAAAGGTGCATCCACATTGTACAGTGATGGTTCTCGAAGCGTGAGCACCCCAAGGATCAGCATTGTTAGGTCACCCGCATCCTCCATGGGGAAACTACACCTCCTCATTGAGGCTCTCCCAGCCCCCAATGCTTCCCCACCTCGCGCCACAGAATGGTCTCCAGTGGGTGGGTGGAGCCATTACCCCAGTACTGCATTACCCAAACATAATTTCGCTATTTGTCTCATCGAATTGGGAGCCCAGAGAAATCTTGATTGATATGTTATGCTTTCACATTGTTTATGACTTGAAAAAACAATAAAGATATTTAAAAAAAAAAAATGGCGGCCCTCGAACAGGAATGTGCATTTTCGAATGCTAGTCAGTAACACGCATATGACCTGCAGAACTGTAATTTACAACATGCATTATCGAATTGCACTTACAGTTTGAGAACGCGCATGGGTATTTGAGAATCATGATCAGGCAAGGCTCATGCCCACTCCTGCAGTTCATAAGCACCTTCAAATGTGCATGTGATTCTTGGACACGCATGCCTACTTGCGGCTTCTGACCCTCAAACTTTCGAGAATAATGCTTAAAAAAAAATATATTTTTCAATAATCACATAACAGCACAGTAAGTTGCAGGAAAACATATCTGTACTTTGCAGTCACCATTTCTCTGTGAAAACTAAAAGAAAACATGGAAACATGAGATTACCAATTTTTGGTTATTCTTCATTATGCTGTTGATGGATGAAGAACTGTTTAGGGTGCACTCTCATGCGTTGCCTCAATTTGGCAACTTTTTGTTAAAAATAATATAGAGTTTACTGGGACAAAGCATGAAGTGGTGACCACATCTACCTCTATGCAAACCTTACTTTCTCCATCTCAGGAACCATGTCTACCATATCAGCCAAGAAGAGTTATGTCCAACTTGTCAAACAGCCAATCTCCCCTAGCAGTAGTTTGGATTTGTCAATTTGTGTGGTGTTGGCAGGAGCCTGGAAGCTCAGTACCCAGATTGCAACTGGAAGTTGTCAGTAACAGATCCTGTGGGGGGAAAGATGGCCAGCAATGTTCATTTGGCCTAGCAACACTGGCCCACCAGATCAATGTAATTACTGGCAGCAGTACAAAGGAGGCTTCAGGAGTGGCAGGAGAAGTCCCATATGATTGGACCTGTTGTTTGTGTGCGCCAACCCTCCTCTCAAGAGCTCCTGTAGGTGGAGCAGGACATCCTTGACGGCAGCACTGAGAATAGGATTTATTGAGCAGCGCCAGTTGAACCCGCATAGAAGCGCCATGTTGTGCAACAACTGCAGAAGCTCAGTCTAATCAAAGAGACTGCGTGGGGTAAATGGCCTGAGCCAAATAGAGAGCAGTGGCAAAGGAAGACCACCTCAATCATATTTTATGTTGATGATTCTTTTTTAATCTGTCCCAAGATGTCTTTGAAATTCCATTTTTGGTTGAAAGTTTCCAAGTTCAGCAGAGTCATGGCATTTTTTTTGAGTCCAAATCATGGCTTTCTTATGCATCATGGCGACACCAGCCCTTCCTAGTCCTCTAAGGAAGTGTCAAGTAAAGACATAAAATAAACGCAAGTTACGTGTTTAAGTGGCATGATAATGCTTCGGGCTACCAGTCTTTGTCTCAACCTTTGCCACTTATGTCCAATCTCTTGTACAGTATACTTTGAATTTCAGGTGACTTCTGGCGTCCTTAAAGTGTCAGTGCCTGTATCCTTAGTACAGGGTTGCTTACCTAACTGGTCCCCCATCTGTGTTTTACTTCTAAAGTACTACAAGTTCAGAAATATAAGGTGCGCTATGTCATTTCAAAATCTTGTTGATTTCGGTTGGCTATTCACAAAAGAGAGTTTGAAGCTAGGCCATTTATGTTAGTGTATTTAGTATTGTAAATATACGCCTTTTCCTTATAGTGAAAAAGAAAATTCCCTTACCATTCTCATTATGGAGAACTATGGAGAAGTAGGATTAAATGGAAAATATTTTAATAATAGCAATTGATTTCCTCTGATGGATATGGAAAATCGAGTTTTCTTTCCGTATTGAATCTTATGCAGTTTTCACAGAAACAAGATTTGTCTTCAGACTTTTATCCCAGGACATTTGTGACTTCTTTGTTACCAGTACATTCATGTTTCTCTTGCTCCTCAATGAAGTCCAACTCACAATAGTCTACACAGCTGTTCTGTAGAGTGAGTTGTATACTTACACTGACTCAACAGAGGAAAAAGTGCAGAGTTCTGAGGAACTGGCTTTAAAATGTCTCTAGCTTTCCAACGCTTGCTGATTTATATCTCGCATATTTCAAAGTTATGATCTTCAGTGGTCATCATTTGTCTGAGTTTCTACAAACTGCCTTTGCAGTTTGTTTGCTTGAAGCATGATTTATGGCCATGCTTTTAACACCTTTAAATGTGATTATGCTTGGTATTTGGTTTTGCAAGTTTGGAATGTGAAACATGTTTTCTTGGAGCATCTGGTACCTGTGGTCCGGAGTGGTATACACGTAGGTAACCAAATGTGGTGTACCTTTTGATGAAAGTGTGACTACAAAGGACACCACCCGCTTCGAGACCAGAAAGTTGGTATCCCCTAAAGTTTAGGGAGTCTATTGAACAGAAGAACCTGAACCAAGTAGCAATCACCTGGGTTTAAAGGTAGTTTACACATTCACTAAAAAAATGTATCCAGAGACTGTTAGAAGTCACTTATACTTTAGAAGGGATCCTTTAGTCCTGAAGAATACTCCAGACCGTTTTGGCTGTTATCATTGGGCAGAAACATGATGGCAGATGAGGAACGGGTTTGTGCCATCATCCTCACTATACCTATTCAAGATTGTTTTTAGAGATACCCGGTGTACCTCTGAATAAAGGTAATAACCTAGCAACACCAAGGTATTTTTAATAAAATCTGCGTCCCGCCTTTATCCAGTTAGTCTTATCCAAGAACTCCCTTCTTCATTTACGTCTTCAAGGAAGTTGAGTCAGCCCTGGTGTTATTCACCTACCAGGGTGGGGAGAGGATACCGATGAAGCATGACACTATTATGTGTGTGAGGTTTCCCCTTCCATAAAGGATGACATTCTTTGCAAACAACATAAATCTAAAAAGTCTTTGGTTTCCTGTCTGTTCCTACAATAGTTAGGCAACTAGATAGAGAGATTTGTGATATTCTCAGACTCTCATTGATGCCACCATATTTATTTATGGGGTAGGTTTCCTAAAGCATGGCACATGAACATGCTCTCTAAAAATGTTAGCATGTAAATTTTAGTTTTATTGCACCTTAACGTTCCCATGAAACCTAAAACACGGTTAATAATAGCATTTATGTGACATCTGCTAACATGTTCATAATTTTAATCCATTGGAAAAATATCTGTTTGCAAATTGTGGTTAAAACTTGCAAACTCTAAACTCTGGATCATGTAAACTGTTTTTTATCAGCAAGAAGAAGAAGACGAAGGAGAAGGAACAGCCACCAGCCTCCTCCACTAACATTCAGCAGCGAGTTGTTGCACAACCCTATCTTTATAACATGAACTATGGACATGTTGGCAAATGTGTTATTATCAACAACGAGAACTTTCAGAAGAGTACAGGTACTGCTACTGATACTTATATTGTGTGTTTTTCCAATGTCCCATTGTGTACTGACGCATTAGAGTTAACATATATGTTTGGTCTTTGCCAGCTTATGTTTTGTCTATGCTGAATTTTTCTCCACGCTTCTTTATGAGTGGGAGAAGACATAGCATAATTTGGCTAGATTGTATTCTACTCTGTTTCATTTTAATATTGTTCCACACTCATTGATCTTCCATATGGACACACCACTACCACCAACTTTCTACAAAACAACTTTGTTCCGTCTTATGCCCCAAAGACGCCTCTGGCAAGTTTGAAAATGTGTATGTTGCATATTGTATTAAATTCATTTATTTTACTTAATGGTTTATACAGCACACCTATACAGTTAGGTGATACTGTGCTTTAAATAGCACATGAGCAGTATACAGAATTGGGCTACATCAAATATAGGGATGTAGGTTTAAAACACTTGAGAGCTAATGAAGAGAAAGATCTGATTCTGTGAACAAAAACAATCATAACCTTGGGACCATTAGGCCCATCTTTAGATTAGGAATTATCTGACAACTGATTTTCTTAATTCGGAGGGAGTAGGTTTTATAACCAGTCTGTGGTGGCAGTACAAGAGAAGGGCTGATTACATGCAGGGGAGGTTCCGAACTTGGGCGCTTTAAAAGGAAAGGATTCTCAGCTTCTGAAACCTTTTGAGCCAGCAGGATTAGTGCCATTAATAGTCTTATAGGGTAGATAGCTGATGATAAATTGGATTCTAGCTACAAAGGGGAGGAGGCACTGGAGGTCTCAAAGTATGGGATTGGTATGGTCAATTTTGCTAGCGAAGTAGACGAACATGGCTCTTGATTTGTGGATAGCTTTAAGTGACGTGAAGGGTGTTTGGGTGTGTTTGCAACAAACACATTCCTTAATTGTAGTCTGATAATGACCAGTGCCTGGACAGCTCCTTTGAGTTGTTCATGAGACATGATTTGGAAAATCTTTTTCAGAGCATGTAACTAATGTTTCCTACATTTGCTGTCCTCTTCATTTGAGGGGTAGGAGGGAGAGCGAACTCCAGTGTGCGTACCCCACAGATGTATCCAAGGGGGTGAGATTGGTGGTGTGATCCTGCAAAAATGCCATTCGTACTCTAGCCATCAAAGCCACTTAATAATGCACAGCATCTCACCTGTGTGACATCCTCCACAGGAGGCAAAGCGGCCCGGTTTGGTTGTGCTTAGGGTCAACCTCTCACGAAAGGGTGGTTTGAAGACTACATGTGGGACCAGGACAAGGAAGGTAGTCTGATTCTTCCTCCGCCACCTGACATCCACTATATTCTGCACCAGGTCAGGATGAGTAGCCAGTGTATCCCTGCTAAACCCAATATGCCATACTCTAGCTCAAACTTCCCATCTGACAGAAACCAACTTGGGACTGTGAGCTGTGACGGTTTTGTAGTAGGATCCAGTCTTACGGTTCTTTAGAGTATGGAACACTGAGGCAGAGAGAGGCTCTTGCTGTTGGAAAATGCCAGTCACCAAAGCAGAGAGAATTCCAGAAAGGTGGAGTGTTGATCTATTTAAAGGGGGTGGCAACTTCATCAGGATGGACGCACCATCTGCCAACGCAGACCAGCATAAAAAAAGGGGCAGTGCCAGTCACGCACTCCATCAATCATGTATCATAGATATGTCAGTGAATCTTCCAGTGGAGAAAAGATGAAGACCTGGACCCTAATCTGACCACACACACTTTTTCGTACAAGCATGTTGGGATAGGATAAGACAAGGAAAGGACAAACGGAGGTGTATAATGAGAGGGAAAGATAATAAAAGGGGGATGAGATGATGACGACCTGGGCACAACCCTAACTACACACACTTTCCTTTATCACGTTCTGGGTCTATCACTTAAATGTGACACTGGACCCACCATATTAGAAAGAGGACCCCTTAAGGAACTGTTTTCCCTCTACCTCTGTGGCTCCATGTCTCTTCTATTTAGTGGGATGTATCCTGGAATGCTCATCTAATCTCTACTTGAATAAGACTATGAAGTAGACAGTCTGGACTAGAAAGACTATTCTATAAGAAAAAGACAATACATTTATGTGAGTTAATAGTGGAGGAAATCACAATTCTAAAAGTCATATACTTGCATAATATCTTTATTACACATATGGTTCTGTAAAAAATAAAGAAAAGGCATTCTGAATACCCATGCTGACTCTGTCATCCTGATTTGATCAGAGTGAGTGAATCAATCCAGTTTGAGAGTCCAGGACTGAGGTATCAGGTGTGCTTTTGTTGGTGGTTGCAAGGAGATGGAAGTCAATTTTTTGAGAGTTTGAAAGAAGCAAGCTGTCATCCACTTAGGGCGGCAAAGCTACAGCTAGATGTCATCAGCATATTGGTGCACAGCAGCGCCTGTGTTCTTGAGAATCAAGCCTTGGGATTCCACGTGTAAGTAAAATTAGGTGAGAGCTAGAATTGAGCCAGAGGAGACAATGCACACCATATTGATGTTGACTGATAAGTGATCTATCTTCACCATTCAGTGTCTGGTGGTAAGGAATGATGTGAACCAGCTTAAAATCTTGGTTCTATTGTCCAACTCAAAATATTACATAGAATCTATATCACAGGGCCTGGTTTGGTCCGAATGGGGAAAACAGGCACAGGGGACTGTAGAAGGCGGTGCGGACAGGAAGGTGCCTTCATGCACATACTGTGGGAATGTGACCACATTCAACGGTATTGGCGTAAAATCCACGACATCCTAAGTGAGGTACTCACAATTACCATTCGCCCCGAAGCGAAGAGATGCCTATTAAATGTATGGGAACCGATGGACTTGAATAGTAAACGTAAGCTTTGGGTCACCCTAGGTCTAATGATAGCGAAGAGGAACATTCACAACTGTGGGGGGCCGCACATCCACCCAAAGCGGAAGCCTGGAAGGCGGACATGGACTGGTGCATGTTCAGGGAAAAAACGGTGTACGTGGCACGGGGATGCCCCCAAAAATGGTCCTCGATCTGGAACAATTGGAATGATTACCGGGGCAATATCTGTAACCCGCCCAGCGCCCCCCATCTTGACGATCCACCAACACCATAAAAGATGTACTTCCTGTTGTGTAGTCATTTTATACCTGCAATACTTGTGATTATTAATGTATTTATGGCGTACTTCCTCTTTGCTGTAAAACTAATATACCGACTCACTGTGTTTAATAAAAAGAATTATTGAAAAAAAAAATCTTGGTTCTGAAGCCATGAGGCAATTGATTATTTGGAGCAGACTGCTGTGGTTGATCATGTCAGAGGCAGCAAATAAGTATAGCAAGACAAGTAAGTGGTTGTTATATTTATCTAGGATATGATACTAATAAATAACTTCAAGGTTGCTTTTTTGATACTGAATCTAGCTCTCAAACTGAATCGGTAGTTGGTCAATAGGTGCTCCTTCAGTATGATTACATTTATTTGGTTGGCTATCATACTGTCTGTTTCGTTTCCCAGTCATGGCAAGTTTAAAAAAAGTGGTAGTTTGATGGTTGTGTAGGATCTAGATTTGATTTGTTGGGAGTGACTTGACAGGTCTCCAATAAGTTTTAGAATATGTCTTGGTCTAGGGAAGCATTGATTATGTTAAGCCATTTTTCTTGGCAAATGGTAAATGTGTGCTTGACAGTTTTACTCGGGACATGGTTATGAAAGTAATCCTTGGTTTTAGTTGTTTTATGGGTTTTGTCAATTTATCAGTTGAGATGAGAATAAAGGAATCCCGTGTAGTGGTGTAGTTGTGGGGTAGACTGAAAACAGGTTTTCATATTGAAATTTTCTCATATTGTATAATTTCAGTAAAGTGGGGAGATCATTGCATGTTTCATTTGAGGAGATAAGTAGGAGATCTTCCTGGGAGAGGAGAAGTTTATGATGTGACACAACAAAAAAAAGTGGCATTTGAGAAAAACATTATTTGCTCTACAATGTAGTTAGTTTTAGACATACAGATAGTGGTCAGATTTTATTTTGCAGGGCAAGAACTTTTAAGATGGAGTAGGAGTCTGCATGTGGCCGGTGTTCTATGATACTCATTAAATTAAGATGGTGGTCGGTCTGAAATTAGGTCGAATAGATCAATGTGCATGTTTGCTCACCTTGCATTTAGTTGTATGGATGAATGGTGATGTCAGATATGGTTGAGTCCGGCATGAGGAAGAGAGGGTTTGATGTGGAGGAGACTTCTGGGTTGATGCCTTTGTGAGGGTGGGATTCGTAATTCTGACATTTATTTAAAAGAATGGGGGTGGCGAGTATTTTGACCAGATGTGTGGGGGAGTACTGTGATATGCAGTGGGGAGCCCAGTATTAACTTGGGGGTAGGATTGGTTAACCTTCCATGTTGATTGCCAAGTTGGAATCATACAAAGAGTTATTTGAGTGACAACAATAGAAAGTAAACAGAATAAGGTGTGAGTTGCTGGAAAGCTCCTTGCAAGGTGTCTGAACGGCTGTATGAGTGAGTGACTGGGTGTGTAAGGGGCTATGTGGCTGAGTGAGTGGCTACTTGAGTGGGTTTTGGTTAAGTGAGTTGGTGTGAGTGGCTGTATTGGTGAGTGAGTGTCTGTGTGAATGGATGTATGGATGAGTGAGCAGATGTGGAAGTGCTTCTATGGATGTGTGAATGGGTATGTAAGTGGTTGAATGGGTGTGTGAGTGTGTGTGTGAGTGCTTGTCTGGGTGAGTGAGTGATTGTGTTGAGAGGCTGTATGGGTGAGTGAGTGGGTGTATGAGTGGCTGTATAGGTGAATAAGTGTGTGTGAATAGCTGTTTGGGTGAGTGTTCGGCTGTGTGAGTGGCTGTATGGGTGAGTGATTGCTTGTATGAGTATCTGTATGGGTGAGTGAGTGGTTGTGTGAGTGGGTGTATGAGTGAGTGGGTATGTGAGTGGCTGTATGGATAAGTGAATGGTTGTGTGAGTACTTGTATGGGTCTGTGAATAGGTATGTGAGTGGTTGTGTGGATGTGTGAGTGATTGTATGAGAGATTGTATGGGGGTGTGAGTGGTTCTGTGAATGATGTCATCAGTGATGTCATTTGAGATGTCATCAGTGATGTCACTGACCATGTCATGAGTGATAAAATACGTGAGCTCATAAGCAATGCATTGTGGGGACATACATTATAGTTAGCCTAGGTAACTATAACAGCTGAATTTCAGAGGTTTTGTATGAGTGAAATCTGAGTCTAAGTATAACGTCCCTGCAACCGTAGTTTTTTCAGTGGAAAAAAAAATATATATATACCTCTATTAGGGCATAAGTTATAGTCATTTAAGATAACTCAAACTATCAAACTATAACTGCTGAATTTGGATGGTTTTGTGCATGTAAAATATGAACCTAACTATAACGCCCCTGTAACCTTTGGTTTTTATAGTGGGCTCCCACAGACCCAAGCCCACACAACATCTTCAGTCTTGGAAATCAAAGAATCGGCCAGGAACTCACCACCCTTCTCAACACATCCATCACCTCCGCAACTTTTCCAGATGCCTAGAAACACGCCAAAGTCAGACCACTACTCAAAAAACCTTCCGCCGACCCCCGCAAACTCAAAAACTACCAACCAATCTCCCTGCTCCCATTCCCAGTGAAGGTACTGGAAAATATCACCAACAAGCAACTTATGACACACCGTAAGCAGAACCAACTACTCAATGCCTCCCAAACCTGCTTCTGCACCAATCACAGCACTGAGACCTCTCTGATCGCCGCCATCAATGACATCCGAACCCTCCTCGAGAAACAGCAGCTCTGCTCGTCCTCTACCTCTCTGCAGCATTCAACAACGTATGCCACCACGGTCTGATCGAAAGGCTCCACCACATCAGCATCCAAGGGGATGCGCTCAGATGAATTACCTCTTTCCTCACTGGAAGAACCCAAAGAATCCACCTCCCTTTGTTCACCTCCGAACCCAAGGATATCACCTGTGGTGTCCCCTAGGGCTCATCCCTCGGCCTCACGCTTTTCAATGCATATCTGACCCCGCTGGCCAACATCGTCAGATCCCACAGTCTCAACATAATTTCTTATGCAGACAACACCCAACTCATCTTCTCACTCATCGATGACCCCACCATGACCAGTACCAACTTCCACAGATGCATGACAAGCATTGCTGGCTGGATGAAGAAAAACAGGCTGCGTCTGAACACAGACAAGATGGAAGTACTGATCTTCAACAACAGCAGCAACACATGAAACGACTCCTGGTGGCATCAGACCTAGTACCCGCACCCGCTCCCTCCCACCATGCCAAAAATCTCAGAATCATCACTGACAGCAAGCTTACCATGAAATCACAAATTAACGCCATCTACTCCACCTGCTTCTACACTCTGCGCATGGTTTTCAGGTGGCTACGCCTGCACAGGAGACGCACAGTGACACAGGCCCTCTTCACCAGCTGACTGGACTTTGGCAACTCTCTCTATGTAGGAATCGCCACACATCTCCTACAGAAACTTCAGACCATACACAGCACTTCAGCCAGACTCATGCTCGACCTTCCCCGATGAACCCACATCACACCCCACCTCAGACAACTCCAGTGGCTCCCCGTACAGAAGAGATGCCAGTTCAATCTGCTAATCCACACACACAAGGCTCTGCACAACCAAAGACCCACCTACTTTAACCACCGTCTTAACTTCCACCAACCTTCAAGAATACTATGCTCTGCCTTCCTATCACTTGCCCGTACTCCCCGCATCTACCGAAGCAGAAGTGGAGGATGCTCCTTCTTCCACCTCGCAGCAAACACCTGGAACAGCCTCTCCATGCAACTCCAGACCTTCACCTTGCTTCCAGGATTTCGAAGGGCCCTCAAGACCTGGCTGTTTAAATGAGCCTCTGAGACCAGCAAAGCACCTGGATACCCTTTAGGGTGATTAGCCGCACTTTATAAATCCTGATTGGTTGATTGATTGAATCCTCCAACTGCCAGGATTTCTCAGTGACTGGCACCCAGCCCTTTAATGCCTTTTAATCAGGATCTGCCCGTGCCATGCACAAAGCCCACAACCACCGACTGACATATGACAACCACTGGGGGAATCCTGTCAAGGCGTAGGATTCATTCTTCCTCCTTCCAAGAAAAACAAAAAGAAACGCATGCGTTCATGCATGCTGACGTTTAACAGCTTGGGTTGCGGTGATTATCCGCACACTCAACACGCCAATGTGTGTAGGTTTGAGCTGAAAGAAAACCACATCTTTTAGTTTAGATGCAATATCTTTAAATATGACAGAAAAACATTGCACACTCATGCAGGATCGTTAACCCCTCAAGAGCGCACAATGGGCGAAAAAAGACGGCATGTGCAGTCAACTAAAGATGAGAATGTCAAAAACAAGCCAGATGTTTCCAGGCAGTGATAAACTGTAACAAACTTCAAAACAGCCAACAGTAAGTCAGCAAGAGCCTGGACTTAGCAGAGGGCTTGTTTCACGTTGATGTACATTATAGCAGTAAACACTAGGCCCAAGCAAAATTTACACTGGCATAATCTGGTGTAACTTCTAGCACTTCGCAATTTTTTTGTTCCATGAAATGCCTGAAATTACACCATGATGCCATAAAGTTATTTTAGCGAAAAATGTATCCTTGCATCAAAATGAACCTACAGACTCATTACATGCTAACAAGTGGTGCAAAATGCCAAAGCCAGCATTTCGCACCATAACGGTAGGATTTCATCTAATTGTTTGAGCATTTTGCGTACTTTCTTCAAAAGGAAAATACGCAAATTTTACCCAGGGCTAGTAAACACCTTTGTAAGAATACTGAGCTGCATACTTGGCTTTTATAAAGATAGCTCACAAGTGTAAATATAGACAGTCAGCTAAAAAAAATCAGGACTCCTTAACATAGTCCAAAAGAGCGAAAGACTAGAAGAATGCTTCACTCTGGGTATGCAAGAATAGAGGGTTGAGGATTGAAGCTAATTCAAGAATTCTTCCAGAAGGCTGTAAAAAAGTCTCAAGAGCTAAGAAGCATAAATGTCCAAAGGCAAAATCCTGCAGGACATTCCAGTGTGATGGCAGAATGGGAGTATCCTGAAGGTGTGGGCTGTAATACAGGTCATGTGATTGTACAGTAGTAAACTCACACAAAAAGTAAGGGGTAGGAGGAATTCGTCCCGCTTCGACCTCCTGCAACAACAATATTCCCACAATATAGAAGAGGGACTGTGTGCTCAAAAATGCTGTGATCAAAGGTAGGGAAAAACACACAAGGGTGTTAAAACTGCCCTCACACACAGCGAACTGTGTCATGCTTCATCATAGGGATGCTAGCACACCTCCGCGCAGAACAACGCTGGAGGTGGAGCAATAGGGAGGGGGAAGACAATACAACACGTAAGTGAAAAATAAGATGGGATCACAAGTGAACATAAGTGCAGAAACAGTGATTAAAACTGGTCACAGGGAATCCCTATTACAATTTTAATATTGGGTACCCTGTCCAGAGTAAAATGGTCACTCCAAGACTAGTGGATGGTGGTACGGGGAACTTATAATGAGTCGCCAACCCATCCACTCTGCAAAACCATCGACATGTTTCAGCCGGCAACATTAAATACCCCGCCTTTCATCAGGACTCACATAGAAAAGATCCCATGGGTACTAACCCTACCTCCTTTGATCCAAGGGTAGAGGGAAAACACCCTTTTGAGTGACTGCTCAGATAAAATGTGGTGGAGCACCTTGCACCTTGCTCTCCACGAGGAACCTGTAACAGAATTCATAAAAACAAGTGTCAAATGGACTGTGCAGTGCCCTCTGTGAAAAAAAAAAAAAAACACAAGCGAACCATCCCAAGTGGTGTGCACCCACCCGATGAAAACAGCTAACTCTCTTGGGCATCATCATACCGACATAAGCCAAGGGTGAAGATAAAAAGGCCCAGTGGTATATATAAGTCAAAGCTGACGTCCCACCGAAGGCGCGAATTCCGCGCTCATGTATGCATCAAGGTAATTCCAAAACAAACAGGCATCGCTGCTAGGAGACAGTAGCACCATCATGCACAAAGTAAATGCTTACCGAGTTCATTTAAAATCTAAACTTGAACTGGCGGGGAGCGAGGACAGCTCCCTATTGTCACACACTGTGAGACATTGAGATAAAAGAATGACAAGGTGAGTAAATTTAAGGCACATTGAGTGGAATCGTTGGGCCCACTTTGAGGCGGACCGGGTCTGGTTGGCCCCATGATATGGTATGCGGAAGTATCGCACCACCGCAAGGGACAACAGACTCTGTCCACTCGAGCGGTGTATTGATGCCCCAGATCGAGAACTCGCCGACCCCCTTCGCCGCTGTCAGAGTGGCCCCACAGTTCGCTGTGTGTGAGGGCAGTTTTAACACCCTGGTGTGTTTTCCCCTACCTTTGATCACAGCATTTTTGAGCACACAGTCCCTCTTCTATATTGTGGGAATATTGTACAGTAGTAACCAATACCAGAAAGCAAGTTTTATAGGTCTTTAATTGTTTACATATGTTTTCACCATAAGTGTCATTGAAGCATCACTTCAAAAATGACAAAGCCTATGCTCTCTATGTTTAACAAAGCAGGGGAGTCGGGAACCCTGCCGCACAACCGTCTTAAACCACAATTGTCCTGATCCGTAAGGACGGGAAACCCATAGATGATTGTGCCTCCTATAGGCCAGTCTCATTGATGAACACCAGAACGAAAATCCTGGCCAAGATTCTGGCAAACCGCCTCATGCAGGTGGTTGACTCACTTGTTAACCTGGATCAATCCGGATTTATGCTATAAAAGGCAACAAGGCATAATCTGCGGAGGATGATGGATTGCTTGACATGCAGAAGGGGACTACAGGAGCCGGGGGTCCTGTTGGCCATGGACGCCAGAAAGACCTTTGACTCCCTGGAGTGGCCATAATTGATGTCCATACTCCGCAAGATGGGGTTTGGACCATATGTCTTAATCTGGGCTGGTCTACTAAATAAATACCCAGTGGCCAGAGTCAACGGGGTCCTCTCAGAAAGCTTTGGCTTATCCAGGGGCACCCGACAGGGCTGCCCGCTCTCATCCCTATGTTTTGCAGTTGCTCTTGAACCCCTGGCATAATGGATCTGAATGGACACACAAATATGCTGCATCTGATGGGACCCGGGCTAGGAGATTCGTCTCACTATATGCTGACGATATCCTCTGCTACCGTGCGGACCCTCGCTCTCTGTGCCGAGAATTCCTTGCATCCTGGAGACTTTCGGGAC
The DNA here is from genome assembly GCA_963921515.1 of Calotriton arnoldi. NCBI lineage: Eukaryota > Metazoa > Chordata > Amphibia > Caudata > Salamandridae > Calotriton > Calotriton arnoldi. The sequence goes on from CAWUFW010005750.1 coordinate 1,157,085, forward strand.
ATATGCGGGGTTCGGCATTAATTGGCATAAGTTGGTGGCCCGAACCTCCAGCTTTATTATTGGGCCTCACAGCTTCTAACTCTTTATGACTGGGCCTTCTTGTTCCAACCAGAATCCTCCTTGAGGGCAGACCATACTGTGATTGCCCCAGAGGGATACCTCCATCGACTCTACGGAGGGCTACACCTCCTCCCCTATCCCTTGGAGACGGTGGTTAACATATGGAAGAGGGCAACGCGTACACTGGGATGGTGAGGCATATTGACATTGGAGGCCCCTCTTTGGGACCCAGACCTCCTCCATGGTCTGCACAAGATAGAGGGATATCAAAAATTGGACCTTCTGGGGATCTCCAAACTGGGTGACATATTTAGGGAAGGTGCAGTGATCCTGTTTACTGTTTGCAAGCAGAATATGTCAAGGAGTCAATTTCTGGGGTACCAACAGATGCGATTCAAACTAGGCAATTGTGAGGCCCTATGGTAAGAGGTGGAAGAGGAGTTTCCATTGGAATACTGAGTGCTGGGTGCCCCCAGTTCTACTCTACACTCTTGAGTAACAGCCTTCCATCACTTGAACCTTTGAGAGAAAGATGTGAGAGGGTTCTGGGTAGACTGGAGTACGATGACTGGGGGCAGGCATGTGGGTATCCTGGAGAGGTTGTGTTTTGGGCGGGATTCCGCTTTATCCAATTTAAAAATCCTGCATAGGGCATACTACACTCAGACCCGTCTGTTCCATATGGGTCGGGCAACAGACAAACAATGCCTGAGCGGCTGCCGCATGAAGGGTGCCCTGATACACACACTGTGAGAATGTCTGAAAATTTGACCTACTGGAAATGGGTGGGTGATGGAACATCAAACGTTTTGGGCTACGAAGTTAGGCTTACACCCCAACTGGCCTCATTAGGCATTTGAGGTGAACAAACCCTGGACCGATATGACAACCAGGCCCTGATGGTGGCTCATACGGATATCCTGAAGTACTGAGGGGTCCCCACTATGCCAACCATACGGCAGTGGGAGAAAGGCATGGATTTGTGTATGGGGGTAGAAAAACTGGTGTACCAGGCAAGAGGTTGCACACGCAAATTCGAGAAGATCTGGGGTCCCTGGAGAGAAGTGAGGGAAGAGAGATAGTGAGGAAAAGTGGGAGATGCTTAGCTGACGGAGGGTAGAGTGGGCTTGAGTCACAAGTTGAACTGGTGGGCTTTCATGTTGATGTGAACAATGAAAGGAAAATGACTTTGCTTGCTGAGCTGGTGTAATGTTCAGGCCCAGGCCTCGGGAAGATCTATGTAATAATTGATGCATGTTTGGCTCACATGTCCTCGAAAGTTAGGGAGGTATGTTACAGTGTTTGTTTTTCTCTGCAAATTGTGAATAAATAGATTAAATAAAAAATAAGTGTAATTAAAAGTCTAAATGTATGCTTTATTCTTCTGCAGGTATGACTACTCGCAGTGGTACTGACAAAGATGCCAAAGAAATTGAGCGTTGTTTTCAGAACTTGGGATTTGAGGTTTCGATAAAAAATGATCAGACCTGTGAGAAAATGAAAGACTTACTGAAAAAAGGTAGGAGTATAACAAGCTGTGGCAGAAATGGTTGAAAATGTGACCAAGGTTAAAAAAACATTTCCTTTTAGGAGCGATCTACTCTCATTTACTTATTTATTTGGCATTACGTAGAGTGGAAATAATTGTCCACTCATGATCACCTCAGAGCACTTTTTGGAAAAGAATTTAGATGGGTGTTAATGACAATAGAATTATAATACAGTGAATGTGTTGACGTGGTACGCCCTGGAGGGTTGCCTCTCTCTTACATTGTCAGTGTGTGAGCTCAAGAAAGTGGCTTACTGGTTGAAAATCAGTGCTGCTTTAGATCTTAGGTTAAAGGGTGATTTTGCTGACACAGATATTTCTTCAAGGATTTTTATGAGGGCCATCAGCAGTCTTTAATTCATTGAATGCTTAAGAATGTGTTTAACTCTGGGTTAATAAATGCAGAACTCTGCAAGAATTTCGAAGACATTTTTATACACAACATTTTAGGGGAAAAGCCTTGAATAATAGTTATATTTCTTTACATTTCATATGCAAGATAAATGTGGATTATGAATTAAAGCACAAACTAAATTGATTTATTTTCATATGCATACTTTTTACAAACTAGAACAATAGGGGTCTTCATGTGAAGCATTTTATAGTCCACTTACTCCATAATCTTCATGGGGCTATACAGTGTAGCGAAAAAAAACTGTTCTCTTTGCCCACTCCTGCATCTCTAACATTCAACAACAATCGGTGTTCAAAAATGTTCCTTTGTTAGATGTCAGCTGAGTTTGAGATCTACTGTGAAATCATATACTGAATACCCCCTTTAAAGGAAGCTATACAGCGTAGAGAAAATAGTTCTTTTGTCAAGTCATAAATGAAAAATGCCCTAGTTATCGTAATGGAAAGTTCAAATTCTATTATGGTCACGGAGGTGAGGATTACGCTGTACTTTCTTCACTTTATTAACAGGAGCCATTAAAGAAACAACAACAACAGACTTTGTTTCCCACAACCCTTGGGGAAAGAGTCTCAGTTCAAAACTTTAACAATGTCCAATCAGCTTAAGCTATGGCATCTCCGTAATTCCTTGTTACTGTCGCCTCTTCCTCTTTCTTCCTGCAACTTCAGATGGATAGTGGCATCATTAATCCTGTTTTGACCCATCAGGTCCTAGGGGAAAGGAATGGAGATGTATGGATACATATCTGGATTATATTTACAGAACATACTCTACCGGATTCAGTAACATTACAGACTTGGCAAATCCACTGTAGAAGATTAATATGAACATTTTAATGTATACCCACCCATACGTGGTTCCTCCAGTTCTTGGTGAGGAAATGCAATAGCGGGTGGGTTAATCCTCGCCTCCTTAATAGAATTGAAGCTTTCCATTACGATAGCTAGGACATTTTTCATTCTATGTCAGGACCGGAGGCAAGGATTACGCTGCTTTAAAGCTTATCCACAACCAGCGAAGCAATAGAAGTGACTGGTTTGAAATAGAATCTCTTAAATGTAGAGTCTGAAGACCAGTCTGCTGTGTTGAGGATATCCGCCAAACGGGCTCTGAGGGAGAACGCCTTTGACGCCATAGCTCCTCTGATAGAGTGAGCCCCAAACAGTTTGGTATCTAGGCCAGCTTCTTGCATGGCCCATTGAATCCATCTGGCGATGGTAGGTGAGCAGACTGTCTGGAAAGGTTTTCTCAAGGCCATTAAGAGCTGTCTCTCTCTGTGTGGGTGGACATCCACCGCCAAATTCTCGTAGCTCTTTATGCAACTCACAACGCAAAGTTTCAGGGAATCTTGAAAGGAAGAATAATTATCCACAAGAGAAGTGCATTTTGTACATTGTGAAATGTGAAAAGTAACCCCATCCAGGGTAAAAACTCTACCTGTTAAGTCCACTGCTCTTACATCGTAGACCCACCGACATGAGACTAAACCGAGGAGGGTGGCTAGTTCAGCTGAAAGCTCCTTCCGAGAGAGGTATTTGTTGGATCACCAGTATAAGAACATGCTGAGAACCTTATTTACATCCCGCAGGACGAAATACCTGGGTCCCGGGGGAAGGGATAGTCGGATGCCTCTCAAAAGTTTCTGCACCAGGGGATGCTCCCCAACTGGATGACCGCCAATAAGTGAATTGGCTGCTGAAATTCCTGACCTGAAAGTATTGATAGATTTATATGCAAGTCCTTCTGACGTTAGGGAGGCCAGGAAATTCAAGATGTGGACAATGTCTGTCCCCATGGGATCCAGATGTTGTTGATGACACCAGCCCAGCCATCTATACCATGCTGACTTGCAGCATTTGATGGTGGTGTTGGCCCATGCTCTTGAGAGGAGGGCTGCAGCCTGTCGCAAAAGGGCCAGGACTTTCCAGCGTTTCATGTAATCCGCCAGACCATAAGGGACAGAGACCCCTGCAGGACCAGATGATGGGGATTACCCTCCAGATCCAAGAAAGAAGATCCGGAAACAGGGGTAGAAGGATTGGAAAATCCCCAAAAAGTTCCAGAAGAACCAGATACCAGACATTCACTTTGCATGTCGGAGTCACCAGGATGATGTCCGCCTCTGTACTTGAGCTGAGAGGTGCATGATCATCATGAATGGAGGGAAGGCATGGCCCCATTCGGGTCACCAGTCCAGGAGGAAGGCATCCATGGCCACTGCCTCCGGGTCCGGACGCCATCTGTATTATCTCGGAAGTTGGTGGTCCAAGCGAGAGGAAAAGAGATCCACCAAGAACGGGCACCATCTGTTGTGAAGCGCCTGAAACACAGAGGGGTGCAAGCGCCAGAGACTGCATCATGGAGGTGACAGGAATGCTAATCTGCCACCTGATTGGCCACCAAAGGGAAATGTTCTGCCGTCACCGAGACCTGATTCTCTAGACAATAGTCCCAGAAGCTGCAGGCCAGGTCCAAGAGGTTCCTGGAGCGGGTACCTCCGAGGTGATTTATGTAGCGCACCACCACGTTGTCCATCTAGAGAAGGACACAGCATTGCACCCAGTCCTTGGTCCAGCACCGGACTGCAAAAGAACCTGCCAAGACCTCAAGGCAATTGATGTGCATGGATATTTCTTATGAGGACCATCCTCCTCCTGTGGAGAAGTCTCCACATCTCGCCCCCTAGCCCGTGCCGCTCGCATCGAACTCTATGACCAGGTCCGGCAGGGAGCCGAAAATAGCCTGGCCATTCCATGCCTCCATATGAGCCAACCACCACAGGATCTCCTCCCAGGTTCTGGGGAGTTCAGTGGTATGGACTGGGAATGGTCTAGTAGCACCTGTTTCAGCCTGTCAAAGGCCCTCAGGTCAGTGCCTGGTGTGGGGTCCCTCTTGCACTCGTGGAGCAATGCAGGTGGATCAGGCCTGCCCAGAGGTATAAGGGGTCCAAGACCCAGATAGTCTTCCTACCCAGGGAGGGGTTTGAAACAGCATTCCACGTACTGCAGATGTTTCCTCTCCAAGGGAGCCACTGCCTCTAAGCCTGCCTTAGAAATGGAGGAGTCCACAACCTCGCAGAGGTGATCATCTATGGGGAGGTAAGGCATGGTGTCCTCTACATATGTTTCTTCAACATCACTCATCCTGACAGGCAGGCAGGCAGAAAAGGTAGGCAAATGTAGGGAAAAGTAAGGATAATGAATACTGGGGCTCCCAGTGCGAATAAGAGGGTGTATATATATATATATATATATATATATATATATATATATATATATATATACATATATTGCACATCAACTTTCACAAAAAGAGAAAGAAATGCTGCACTCCAGTCTCCAGTGAGAATTTCTTTTTTATTGCACATAGCAAACACATACGCGTTTCAACTCCTCCGAGTCTTGTTCACGGTCAGTGAGTCCCTTATCTATGTCAGTTTATATACATATAATCCGTCCTGCCTATTATGGGACATTTTGGGAAATGTAGTTTTCATGTATATTTGATTGCTTTTCAAAAATTCACCCTTAGACTTTGTTAAATCACAAGTAAGCATATGAGTACACAATTCACAATTTATTGGTATCATTACTATGTTATGGTGATTTGACAACTATACACATCATTTGTAACCTATTATATTATTGTATGATGTTATACAAGTTCATAGTTACACTTAGTGGGCTAAGTGCCGCTAGTAGACAGATTCAATTGTATGGGAATTTAGAGATCTAGGGATATCTCTCATGGAGCTCTGATACATAATTGATTTCTCAACTCCAAATCCAAAATTGATGGCTGAGTGCCTTGATTTTGGGTATGCCCCTTAAGTCTCATTCTAGTCTGTCCTATTTAACGATATTATAATGTTTTGAAGATGTGTGTATTTGCCCCTAATGATTATTATTCCTTAGAGGGCCATTTAACCGATAGTTAATCCTCAAAATGGTATGTCTAGGTTCTACATGTTATTGGGTTCTCATAGGGTGCCGGATGATCTGTGCCTATGTTATATATTCATTTGCTACCAATAAAGATGTATATTATGAGTTGTTTGGATCTAGTGGTAGCTGTGTGTCTATGTTAATGTTCATGTTCTACCTATATTACACCCTGGGTGGATCTATGTTTTAAATGCATATATTGTTTGCAATCCTAATTTGTCTGTTTAAATAGAATGCAAGTGTCTTATCATTCTATTGTAGGTTTGATCATACTATATTCCGATGACCCTACTTTCCTGCTAGTTTGCATGCCACTCCTTATATTTCTGATTCATACTGGATCAATAACCTTTTTCTCATTGTTCATTATTGCATGATTCTGATAGATGTTATTTACACTATAAATGTACATAAAGTTCTTCATCCGCACTGACACAGAGTGGTATTTTTGTTCGTAATCTTATAATGTATTTGCTTTCCAATCTGTGCAGTTGTAATGTTCTGTCCCCACCTCTCTCATTTTTGGGAACATGTGCCACTCCATAATATCTTAAGGTTTTCCAGTTGTTGTCATGATGTTGTACATGATGTTTTGCAATTGCATAGCTTGTGTCTTTATGTTAAATAGCCTGTATATGTTCTAGTATTATCTTTTTCAGCGGGCAAATTGTGCTTCCCACATATTTTAAGCCACACATACACTCAATGACATATACCACAAATTGTGTGTTACATGTTATTTTGTGTTCAATTATAATTTCTTTTCCATTTGGATCTTTGATGTTTCTCATGTTTTTCCCAATCCTACATGCCTTGCAGTTACTGCATTTGGTGAAGCCTTTACTTAGTTGTTGTAACCAGTTCTCTGTTTGTTGGTTTGTAAAGTGGCTTCTTACTAATCGATCTTTGAGGGAGCGAACTTCTCTGAATGTTATTTGAGGTTTATTTCCTACTGCTTTTGCAATTTCATTATCACTTGTTAGTATATTCCAATGTTTCTGAAACACCTTATATATTAGTTGAAAGTTGTGTTCATTCTTATTTTTTCCTCTTTCGTACCTTTTCGATCTACTTTCTCTATAAGTATTTGTTGCCTTGTTCTGACTCTTGCTTTTTTGGCTCCTAGTTCAATATAAGATGTTGAGTATTTACGTTGGTAAAATCTTGTCTTCACTTTCTAGACCTGGGCCACAGTGTCTTCTTCTTCTGAGCAGTTTCTTATGGTTCTCAGGAATTCTCCATATGGTATACTCTTGATTAGTGCTTTTGGATGGAAACTGGTACCATGTAGCTCACTGTTAGTTGCAGTAGGCTTTCTATACATGGCTGCTTCCAGTTTGTGATCTTTTACATATACTCTAATATCCAAAAAATCAACTTATTTTTCACTTATGTTGTATGTGAATCTTAGATTGCGATCATTTCAGTTAATGGCTTTGAAGTATTGTTCAAATTCTTGCTGTGTCCCATTCCAAATTAGGAACAGGTCATCTATACATCGTAGCCAGATCACAATATTTGATAGATTTGTTCATATATGTCTTTCCATGCAATTTCCCTCTCCCACCAGCCCATGGTCAAATTCGCATAGCTGGGGGAGAAGGAAAGTCCCATTGCAGTTCCACAAGTTTGTTGGTGTAGTTGGTGATTGAAGAAAAATATATTATTATGTAGGCACATGTTGATAATTTCCAAGATCATACTTGAATGCTTAGTTTCTCTGATGTTTCTTTGTTTGAGAAAGTATCTCACTGCATTTAATCCGGTTTCATGTTGGCTTGAGGTGTATAGAGAAATTACATCGATGGTTACAAGCAAGAAAGTCTTTTGCCATTCAATCTCAAGATATTATTCTGAGAAATTCTCCACTGTCTTTGAGATATGACGATAATGTGGTGACCATGGGAAAGATGTAATCCACATATTTAGAGATATTTTCAAACATGGATCCACATCCGGAGACTATTAGTCTTCCCGGAGGGCTGCTTAGTGTTTTATGAATCTTGGGAACAAAGTATATTGTTGGCATGATGGGATCGGTAGTTAAGAATTGATATTCCTCTTCATTGAGTAGTGCCTCGTCATACCATCCTTTTAGTTTTAGATTGAGATCGGACATCATGAGTTACATTGGGTTGTATTGCAATTTCTTATAGTTGTTGGAGTCATTTAATTGTCTATATGCTTCTTGCATATGGTCCTGTTTGTTTAGAATCACTATATTTCCGCCTTTATCCGCTGGCTTCACGATTATCAATTCATTTTGGGATAGATTTTTCAAGGCTGCCCTTTCTGCTATCGTAAGGTTTTCTTTGCTATATTTGTTATTGTTTTTGATTCTTATTTTTTTCAATATCCTTAATGACTGCATCATGGAAAATGTCCACTTTGTTTCCAGGAGTCAGGATGGGACAAAATTTAGATTTAGGTTTAAAGGCACTATGTGTGTGGTCATTTGTCTCTCATTCCAGTTGTTCCATAATTTGTGTCTCTGTCATGTCTTCATCATTTAGATCATGCATCAAATCAAATAGTAGCTTAATGTCACTCATTTGCTCTATTGTTGTATTGTCTTTTGAATCGCCGATGCTAGGTTCTTTCTTTCTAGGTTCTTTATCGGAGAAGTATTTTACCAATGTTATTTTCCTTATAAACTTGTAGATGCCTATTTTAGTTTCTACTAGGTCTAAATGTTGTTCCGTACAGAAAGAAAGGCCTTTATTGAGCAAGGATAGTTCATGTTTATTCAATTCATAGTTTGATAGGTTGATGACTAGATTTTTGTCCTCATCATGTTCCTCTTGTGTTGGTGATATTGTTGTTACTTCTTTTGTCTGTTGCGCAGGGATAAGTTCTTTTTGCCCACCCCCTCTTCTGCATTTTCTCAGCTTCTTTGATTGTTTCTTGCTGGGTCTCCGCCTATGTTGCGTCCTCGGCCCCATCCTTTTGATGTTTGATGGTCTAAGTACATTAATTGCATTTCCTCTAGCAATGTGGCTCTTGTCATACTTTCCATAATTCCTTCGCCCTCACCGAGATCCGTATCCGATTCACTTATTTCTTCAGTTGGTACCACAACTTTTATTTTTGCATCTGTGACATGTTGCTTTTTTAACGTCTAGCAAATGTATGTACAAATGTATATACTGTTCCATTGAGATAGTCCCGTTCATCCCTTAAATACTTCCGTTGTTTTCTAGCTTCTATGTCTGACTTGTGTTTTTCTAGTCTCTCTTCCATTTGTTTTTGTAATTTGGGGCTTTCATCTGTGGTGGAATATGTTGATATTTTCTCTTCTATTTCTTTTATGGATTTAGTCAAGTCATCAACATTCATTTTGGCATATTTAATTAGAATCCTCATCATGTTTTTAGAGCAAATCATATTGTTTTCACGCTAGTCTAGCAACATTTCCGGTCTTACATCTGGGAGCTTAGGCGTTTTAAATATACGGAGTCCCCTTGGCACTCTATCAATTTCTACATATTTCTCCAATGTGATTATCTCCCAGCTTTTTGTAAACTCCTTGCGATACATTTTCTCCACTTGTGAGAATATTTGCTGTAAATTAAAAACTTGTGCTCCAGTGCTTGTATTTCTATTGGTTGATGCACTTTGCTTGGATGTAAACAGTGTCTGTGCTTCTATTGCTCTCTTAGCAGGTCTCGCCTCCATTCCTCTAATCGTTATTGTGGCTTGACCCACTATTGTTTGCTAATGCCGTAATGAATGCGAGTGGTTATCCAGAGACTGGCTCACTTTAAAAGATATACGAGCCACATCGATACATTGTACTTTGTTGCAGTCAATTAATGAGCATTATTCCTACCTGGGGTGGCTTCCGATCACTCAGCGTCCTCCGACTCTATATGTCGGTGCTCCCCCTGTGGGATGTCGTCGTGCTCCGTGTTCTAGTGCTGTTTGGTGTCCTTAATTGATTCACACCTCTTCCGTTTTTCCTTGTTGCTCTGTGTTACGGAAGGCTCGTTGTTGTTTATTTCTCCTGCTGCCTTCCAAGTTTACACAGAAAAGTTCTCACGTCGGCTCCTTCTTGTCGACGTATGGATGCCTTGTATCGGGTGCTGTCGCCTTAGAGACAAAGTCCAGTAAATCCAAAGTGGTCTGATGATTGCGACGCACTCTGCTGTTGGTGCCAGCGTTGGGGGCAGACCAGATCCCCCTGGTTAATTGCACATCAACTTTCACAAAAAGAGAAAGAAACGCTGCACTCCAGTCAGAATTTCCACTCTTTATTACACGTAGCAAACACCTACGCGTTTCAACTCCTCCGAGTCTTGTTCACGGTCAGTGAGTCCCTTATCTATGTCAGTTTATATACATATTATCTGTCCTGCCTATTATGGGGCATTTTGGGAAATGTAGTTTTCATGTACATTTGATTGCTTTTTAAAAAATTCACCATTAGACTTTGTTACATCACAAGTAAGCAAATAAGTACATAAATCATATTTCATTGGTATCATTACTATGTTATGGTGATTTGACAACAATACACATCATTTGTTACTTATTATATTATTGTATGATGTTATACAAGTTCATAGTTACACTTAGTGGGCTAAGTGCCCATAGTAGACAGATTCAATTGTATGGGGATTTAGAGATTTAGGGATATCTCTCATGGAGCTCAGATACATAATTGATTTCTCAACTCTAAAATATATATATATATCTATACATATATATATATATTACCTACTGGAGGTCACCATTAGGTAGTTATAGTTAGGACCTAGTTTCCATAGGAAAAGCATTTTTTTACTTGCCTATAACTTTGCCGTCATTTGACCAATCTTCATGATTTTTTTTAAAAAAATAGTGTCAAAGTAGGTTCCGTGGGAAATTTGGGGGTGATCCGTGCAGTGGGGACCAAGAAATTGGGGTGCAAAAAAGGGTGCATTTGTAATGGTAATTCCCATAGGAACGCATTGTGGAACCTACAGCCCGAACCGCTGGATGGAATTACACCAAATTTGGCAGAAAGGTAGAAGTTGTTACGCAGATTGTGTTTTTTGTTATTTGGTGCAAATCAGTTCAGTAGTGTTTGTGAAATTAAATCCAAACAAAATAGTGATATCTCTGGCCGCTGATATTTGGCAATGGTTTTGCGGTGATCGCGGTTAAATCGCGTCGATTTTGCAGTAAATTGCAAATGCGCACCCAGCGGGAATGCTCTGATTGGCTGGACTCAATCTGAACCGAAATTTGCAGCCGCCATTTTATCCATCGGGGACGGTTCCCGGGGCTTAAAATTTGTGTCAAAGCTAACATAAGGGGTCAGGGTGGAGATACTCTGGATGTTAGTTACACAAGTTATGTGTCCAAAATTTATTTTTTTAATCGTGTGGGATATTCGCGACCACACTGTAACCGCCAGTTCGGCCACGTGTACCGTCGCAGGGACATCACGATTGTCGTGGCGACATTGCGAATATTGGTGGAAATATAAAACAAAAATATCGATATATATATACACACCCTCGCTGGTCACAGTCACAGACTCATGTACTTACTCACATATTTCATTCAGACATGCATACACCCACTCACATACCCAGTCAGACACTAATGCACCCACTCACAGACTCACTCTGAGACCCATGGGTGTACTCAGATAAGCATTCATAGGCTCATTAACCCACTTACAGATGCACTTAGAAACTCATGTGCCCTCTCACATACATAGCCAGAGACTTATACACCCAGTCACAGACCAACTCAGATACTCACGCACTGACTCACAGACGCAATGAGACACTTATGCTTCCATTCACACACCCACTGATAGACAGACCCACTCAGACACTTATGCACCCACTCATAGATCCACTCACAGAATCATGTACCCATTCACATACCCACTCAGTCACTCACACACCCACTCATATACCCAGTCAGAACCAATTATATAGTTATAAATTTTGAATGTGGTGGTGGCTATTGAATTCCTCCTTTTGTTGTGCCTTTCCGCGACGGATTCATGATCGTCGCGGTTACCAATGTCATTGCGACTCACAGTGACAACGCGATAATGGAAAATAGGTTTTTGAGATGGTTTGTATAGTTACTCACTAGAAAAACATGAGTTTGGACAATACAGTAATAAACCCCTAGCGTGTACAATACTGTAACATGTGTTTTACACTTTATGAAAAAGGCGCGATCGTCACGGTTAACGGCGTAATCGCAACACCCTGAATAACCGCAAAAACGAGAAATAGGTCTTAAAGATGGTTTTTAAAGAAACTTAGTACAAAAACATGAATTTAAACATGTTTTTTAAAGAAGCATGTCTATAGTAATATGTGTAGTGCAATGTTTAGAATGGATTTTTTAGTTATTATTTTTGGATGTGCTGGTGGCCATTGAATGTTTCCCAAAAGCTAAAAAAAATTAACAGTATTTCGGGTACTAGGGTGGCTCTGACAAGAGCCTTTGTGTTGATTATGTTTATATGACAGCTACACATAAGACCGGATGCCGAGTTTTAGGTTACTTAGAAACACCCTGTTGCCTTCAGCTGTAAAGTTCACTCCATCACTTCTATAAATTCCATGCATGTCAAAACGCCGGTTGTTGTTATAGATTGAGCCCATGTTATGGTCTCTGAGGAATGCAGAAACTGTTTTATTAACATGTTTCCTGGCTTTGTCAATCTATGGACAGAATTTATTTGACCACTTCCATTTTTGTCTTTGGTATATATTAGAGTACACCAAGACAGTGTGAGGGAAAAGCAACATCAATTCAGCAAAGGTATCCTTCATTAGGATTTCCAGCCCTACACCAGTCAACGTGCCTAGGTCATTGCCACCACAGTGCACAATCATGAAGTGAGGAACTCCGCAATCCACAATGGTGTTAACCAAAGCCAACAACTGACAAAACCAAGTAATCTCCACATTTGGCAAACCCAAGTCCGTGTCAATACCTCTTTTTTTGCAGCCTCTTTAGCCCAATAGACATAGCTGTGGCCAACGATCCACACTCTAAGCATTTTGATGTGAAGGAGCAATAGCATTCAGGAGAAGGCTGGAGCTGAATGAGGTAGTTTTCCAAATAAAAAGCAGTTAAAATGCAGGTGTTTTTTGTTTTCTAAAAGATATATTTCATTGGATGCTGTCAGCATGTAAGTGAATAAAATGAGGTAGTGTGTTGGATGCATTAGCAAGAAGTCCTATTATTGGCTGTTGTTTAAAAAACGAAAAGTAATATAGACATAGATATGCTTTTGAATCTGTGGAGTAAACCACACCTGCTGTATCTCATTTGAAAGTAGCATGTTCCTTCTAGAATGTGCTGTGAACTTGTGACCTACTGGTTCCACTGGGTTGTTAGATACACTGAGCTAAGAGTGTATTGGGGAATGGTGTTAAAGAGACAGAACATTTTTCAAAAAGTTAAGGAATTATGACGCAATTTAAGTAATGATAAACTATAATTTCCAATTGAGGACTATGTAATAAACTGTTGTGCAGTATTACATTTTTTTAAAAACAAAGCTAAGCATAGGTTTGGACTTCTGTTTTTTTCCGCGATTACTCCGCGATCATCGCGGAAACATCACAAACATGCGGAGACAGGAGCCTCCTTTTGAAAGAGAGGGAAAGGGTTAACAGATGCTAACCATTCACAAGTGGAGATAGAGTAGTCAAAAATGAAAGACATGATTTCATTTGCTGCCTTTCTCATGATCATAGAGTGGAAAGTTGAAGAGGTTGCCATTTTACAGTTGCTTTGTATGTGAGTGGTGTACCATTCTTGTGCTTAGTTTTTACAAATCTTAACAGTGTCAAAACTATCCAGAAAGAGCTAAAACAACAATATAATCTACAAACTCAATTCACTGGTATGTACATAACTTTTTAATTACTTAAATAATTTGCATTAGAAATGAAGATTTATATGGGAATTTGATAAAAAAAAGTGTATCACAGTGAACTGAAAAAAAAATATATCAGATGAACTGTATCTGGCAGAGGGCATGTGTTTAAGATGTTAGTACTGTTGGAAGTTACAATGAGCAGCACCTTTAAAAACGACAATGTTTTAAATGTCCAAGCATCATGTGCAGAACAGACAGATCTATGTTATTTGCATTCTGGGAATTGTAGTACTTTTAGTCACATTATTAAGCAGGAGTAGTGTAGTCATGAATAAAAGATAAGAAAATGTGCTGCGCCTGTATATGAATTATAAAGTAGTAATACTTGTTAGGTATGTACTAGGAAGTGTTTGTGAATGTGGTTTTTAACTTATATGACCAGTTTACATATGTTTAGATGGTGAGATATGTTTTTTTCTGGTTGCAGATAGTTATATGTACGGTGAGACTCTTGAGTTTACTTAAAGATGTAGAGAACGATATATTTTGGGAAAGATGGCCTGAACGTGTATATCTATTATGAAATCACATATATGTTTACATGTGATCTACATTCTTTAAGGCTGCTGACAATTTCATGTATATGGTGAGGTTGGTGTATTTCTTTAAAAAAGCTGTGTTTAAATGTGAGGAGGGTTAATAGTACAGAATGTCTCTTGAGAGTTCTTGTGCTAGCTTCACTTGGCGTGTAACTTTTCTTTGAGAAATGCTGAATATACATTTTAAACACACAAGAAATATTTGAGAAATAATGTAGGTATGCCATTAAGAAAAGGTTTTGTGCTTTGAAAAATTGAAAATTGTTGTTATCAGTTTTAGAAACTTACCGATGCATGTGCACGCTGAGTAACAGAGCAATATATGCTCCTAGAGAGCCATGTATTCAATTATATATCAAGTGTGATATTTAGACTTCCCTCACACATAGCTCAGTAGAAAGGGATAGATACACTTAAACAGGTAGTTTGATACTGACAGCAGGACTTAAACAATGAGTCACAGAGATAGTCACAACTGTTATGAATCTAACAGCAATGGAGGTATTTTCACAGTCAGCCAGGCATTACTCAGGCACTCATCCAATCACCCAGCCACTACTCAGGCAGTCATCGAATCACTCACGCACTATCCACGCACTTATTTAATCACCCATGCACTAAAGATGCACTCTTCCAATCAAGCAGGCACTAATTATGTAGTCATTGAACTATGCAGGCACTACCCATGCATTCATCCAATCACCCAGACACTAACCATTCACTTATACAATCACCAAGGCTGTACCTATGCAGTCATTCAAACACATAGGCACAACCCATGCACTCATTCCAGCACCCACTTACAACCCATGCACTCATTGAAATACTGAGGCACAACCCATGCACTCATATAAACACTCAGGTACTACTCATACACTCATCTAATTATGCAGGGAGTACCAATGCAGTGAACCTATCACCCATCCAGTATCTATGCACTCATCCAATTACTGAGGCAATAATCTTGCACTAATACAATCACCCCAGCAGTACACTTGCTTTCATCCAATCACTCAAGCTTTAACAGTGGACTCATGCAATCATTCAGAACCATCTAATCATCCAGGTACTACTGATGCACTCATTCAATTATCCAGGCACTACCCATGTACTTATCTAAACACCGAGCCACTCACTACCTGTTCACTCAACCTAAAACACTTGGGCAGCAGCAATGTACTCATCTAATCACTGAAACACTACTCATGCACTCATCCAATCTGCTAGGGCTATGCATACACTTAAACAATCACGTATGCACTATCCATGCACTCTATAAATCACCTATATACTAGCTATACACTCCTGCAATCATCCAGGCACTAGAGCTGCACTCATGTAATCATCCAACCACTATCTATGCATGTGTTGAATTATTGAGGCATTAGTCATGGACTTATCTAATCATTCAGGCACTACTCATGCACTCATCCAATCACCCAGATAGTAGTGATATACTCATGCAAACACGCAGGCAGTAACTATATAGATACGGAACGACCCATGGAGTTTTCACATACTTAGGGAATCATCCAGGCACTACCTGTATGCTCAGTGAATCACCTAGGCACTACCTATGCACTCCTTCAATCATGCAAGGTGTATTCATGTACTCAACCACAAACACATGTACAAGTTTTAGTAAGGAATATGTAGTCTTTTAGCACCATCTGGTGAATTATATATGCAACCTGTCACACACTCCTCGCATGTACTCAGAAGAATTAGTGAGTTATATGCTCTGATGGAGATTAATGTGCGCTGTTTCCCAAAATTTAAATCTGATACATCTAAGTAGAAAGGTACTGAGATACTAAATACACCAGTGACACAGTAGTAGAGAAGCACATAAATAGATCTTATATTGTGTTTTCGGATTTCACAGTGTTGAAACACTAAATATACTTCTACACTTTGGTTGATGTTCATTTTAAAGTTTACTACAGAAGGGATAAACTGGTCTTTCACCATGTATAAGTGAGAACTGAGATATGGTGCAGCTGTGTTGTAGGAGAGGGTGCTATAAAGTTAAAAGGTAACTAATAAATAAAATGTGTTTTGCTGTGGGTTTGGTATAGTGAGGCAAGCGCATGTAGTTATATAGCTAGGTTCATCTGTAGATTTAAAACTGCAATATAACAAAAACAGTTTTTGTATTCTCTGTAAGTCAGTAGGAAAGTACTTGGTACGTTGGCTAGAGTAAAAATTAAATGATACTTATATTTGTTTACAGAACAATATCTACATAACTACAGACAGTTAGAATGCCTACAAAAGCTCAGAGGAAAAAGCAATAAAAGCAACTACAGTATCAATGCAGAACTGAGATAGAAAAAGGGCAAAATGCAGAAAAAGTGGTGAAAGAAAAAAGAGCTACTGGTAAGAGGACAATGTCATTTCCTAAAAATACATGTGGACACCTGCAAATATTACAAAATAATTAATATAAAAAGCAAACTATGAGAACGAATAAGAGTGGACAATATCTATATTACAGGAAAGAATGTAACAAAGATGGACACACCTTAACCAGGAGACAGAAACCATTTAAGGAAATCAGAGCCAGGATGTTTCGTAGTAGAGTGGTTGTAAATCTACTGAGAAATATCTAGAAGGAGAGAGGCACTGAAACAGAAAGACCAAGTTGAGAGAGTAGTTGATAAGGCCGTTGCTTTGAAGAGGAAGCTTTTCATTTTGATTATAAATAGAATGAAGACTCTTGACAAAATGGTGTTGTACATGAGGAGACAAAACCAGAAGAAAATATTAGTGAATAGAAGTAACCTTTACACAGTTTTTAGTGGATAATGGATACATACTTCTACTATAGAGCCTTTCTTTAATGAAGAAAGCAATCTGCAGGATAACACATTAGTTCACGCTATTGATGAAAGAGGACAATGTTATGAAATGAAAAATGGCACTCCTATAGAGAAAGAGGTGATGGTATCTAGAAATGTGGAACAAGTTATTGCAGAAGAGGTACAGGGAAGGCATAGTCAGGCCCTGTATATAAATGGAATTGTGGTAGTGTTTGTAGTATTCAACAGCAATCCATTGATATACTAAGAAGATTTCTACATATCTTTCCAAGGCGAAGTTTAAAACACAAAATAAGTATTTTACAAGCATTGGATCCTTGCAAGGTTAGAAAGCATACAAATTTGGAGGGACACTCACTACATTGTTTATCAAAGAAAGTGTGCCAAAGCACCTTTCATCATTTCAGGATGTAATCTGTACACCTCTCAACAATGCAAACTTTAATTAGGAGGCTGTACTATGTGAAAATTCCTGCTTTATGTTTAGGAAAAATGAATAGAGCACTTTTGCATGGTACTGTGGCAGAGGTAGAAAAGTTTGTGATGTGCAGTTTCATTTCTTTTGTCAAGAACAGTACTCTATGGAAAATGAAGAGTTGATAACAGGAGGAGTTGCAGAACAGGACACAGGTATTATAGTTGATGGCTTTAAAGAAGAGATTACAAAATTTAAAACCGTGTGCTCTTAAAAATCCAGAGTTTGTTTGTATATGTTGTCAACACACTCACTACAAGATTGAAACACGGACAGTTGACTTGTATTTAAAAAGTGAAAAAGAAAATAATGATAACTGAGAAAAGTTTGTTGTGTACTTATTTGTATTGGAACACCTTGTCTTGTCCATACAACAAGTTATATGTAAGTACTTCTACAATAAATTAGAGGATAATAAAATGCCTGCTAGAGCTGTGCATAACAAGTAAGTTCTGGTTCCCATTCCAGAACCACTTCAAGATTTAAATGTTTATGAGTCAATTCTTATCCAAAGTATACTTCCATTTCAGGCTATAATCCATATGGAGCCAAAGACAGGCAATATATCACCAACAGAGCTGCAGAAAGGTCTGAAAGGGAGAGTAGTGTACTGGATTACTAGTGTTTTCCCAAAAGGTTCAGCAGGATGCTCAAGAGTTTTTAATGGTAATGCTAGGACATTTAGAGGAAGAGGATATGAATAGCAATGAATTATTTAGATTAACTTACTTGATGTTACCAGATTGTAAAGCTGTGGCATTTGAAAACTTAACCAAAAACACCCATCAAGATATGACCTGTCCAAACTGCAGATCAGAACATAGGTGTACATTGTTACCTCAAAGGTATGGGAAATATGTCATATGTCATAGTCATGCTACAACGATGCACAGTGGATGAGACTAAATTAGAAACTGAAATTACAAACTTTGTAGCTGGACAAATTTCCATTTCAAAAATAAGTTTCACAACTATAGCAATCATATTTCATGAAGGAGTTAATATAACCTCTACACACTACACAATATATTTAAGATGTCAAAGAGGATGGACAGAGTGCAATGTCATTCAAATCAAGACTACGTAAAAAGTTACCAAACTTATATATGCTATTTCTAAAACTGAAGTTCCAAGGACAATTTAGGATAACAAAATGTGGTATTGTGTTGACATGTATATGAATTATGAGTTTCTGAAACATTATTCTGCATATTAGGGGTATTGTCTACAGCAAGTTGTTAGAAATGAAAGACTCTTTTTAACTGGAGGAAAGGAATTTATAAAATGTTACAGGACTACATTCTGTTACTACAGATAACAAGTAAATGAAGGTACTATAATACCAGCAGCCTTAAGTTGCATCTAAGAAGTCTCTTCTCCACTTCACCATTGTATCTTCTTTTGGTTGCCTAATGTTCAAAATGAAATCCTAAAACATTTTTCTTTGTTTACATTTTTTTAAAGTGCTTGAACTGCTGCAATAAAAAAGGGGAAAAAAATTAACAAGTATGGTTTTTCACATTCTACAAAATTACAGCCATAGACTGCTCCCTGGCTGTTACGATGGTGTTATAATTCATGCAGAAGGTAGCAAAACGCCTTAGTTTGGTGACAATTCACTGCATCTTCTCTGCACTTAAGTTGGAACTTTGTCGTCTGGAGCAGGGTTGTAGTTCTGGAGACTGATGATCCCTCTCTTTTTTTTATCTGTGCAATTTCAAGCTTCTTCTGGAATGTTTTCAAGTGGTACAACATGTTTGTTGTACCAAATGAATATTTTTTTGCTGTGCCCGATATGTCTTCTCACATATGCTGCATCTCACCAATTTAGTTGTGGTCTTCGATTCACCAGATGGAAAATTGAAACAATCTTAAGCTATATTTTTTTTTCATTGGTTCTTCTTCATCAGAAGACTTTTCATGTGCAGCTGAGTTCTTCTGGTCTTCAACAACTTCAACCAGTAGTAGGTCTTCCTCTGGTTCTTTTAATACCAGTTTATTTTTGTACATATAACCAAAAAAAGTTAAAAACCAGCACATATTTTTAAAATGAATTTCGGACAGCTCCTATAAGAAACTAACCAGTACCTGGAAAGTTCAAGAAGAGAGAAATGGGTGTGTATTTCCTTTTATAAAGGAAACCGTGCAAAGCAATAACATTTCTTTGTTTGGTAGTTATGTTCTATTTGTGAGTTCCGATGCTGAAAGTTATTTTTGGAAACTGTTGTTTTTGTCAAATGCTTGTTAAAATAAAGTTAAACCATTATGTTACTAAATAGCTAAACTCAAACTTTGCGCAAAATATGTCTAGATACCTGTTTTACACTTTATCATTTGTATTCGTGACTACTGACGTCATCACGACGTCCGGTGTTGCTGTGAAGAAGGAAAATGCATTTTTGATGTAGTTTTTTCAACAAATGAATACAAAGAGAAATGTTGAATTAGTATCTTACTAAACAGCTCCACTGAAACTTTATGTAAAATATGCCTATATATGTGTTTTACACTTTGTCAAAAACACGCAGTATTTGCGGTGTGTCCTTGGCAACTGTGACATCATCGTGAAAATCAAAAATATCTTGAAATAAGATGATTAATGTACTTTTTAAATAAATAAATGACAAATACAACAGTAAGCAGTGCACCATGCAGATGTAATATTCAATATCTAGTTATAGAAAAAAATACAGGGACGTTCTAGTTATGAAATAGAACTCTAAACAAGTTAGAAATTCACTGAAAAAACCAAAGGCTACAGGGACAATATAGTTAGGAATTAGCATTTAAAAAACCTCAGAAATTCACTGAAAAAAACAAAGGTTACAGGGACATTATAGTTAGGAATTTTTAAAAAAACCTTAGAAATTCACTGAAAAAACAGAGGTTACAGGGACGGTATAGTTAGGAAATAGAATTAAAAGAACTTTAAAATTTACTGAAAAAAACAAAGGTTACAGGGACGGTATAGTTAGGCTGACATTTCACTCATACAAAACCAGACAAATTCTGCAGTTATAGTTAGCTGAGCTAACTATAACTTGTGCCCCCGCAATGCACTGCGTATGACCTCACATATTACATCACTCATGACATGGTCAGTGACATCACTCATGACATCTCAAATGACATCACTGATGACATCTAAAATTACAACACTGATTACATCATCCAGTGATTGTGAGTGTTTTCTAAAAGTTACTGAGTGTTGAACATATATACTAAGGTAACTCGCTGTGGAAGTGCCTGTATGGGTAAGTGGGTGGGTGTGTAAGTGGTGTATAGAAGAGTGACTGGGTATATAAGAGACTGTATACATGAGATAGTGGGTGTGTGAATTTTTCTATAGGTGAGCGAGTGGGTGTGTCAGCGCGTGTATGAGTAAGTGAGTGGCAGTGTGAGTATCTGTATAGTTGACTGAGTTGGTGTATTAATGATTATAAATGGTGAATGAGAGAGTGCATGAGTGGCTGAGCAGATACATAAGTGGCTGTATGGACGAGTGAAAGGGTACATGAGTGGCTGTCTGGGTGCATCAATAGGTGTTTAAGTGGTTGTATTGCTGAGTGAGTGGGTGTATGAGTGACTGTATGTGTGAGTGAATGGGTGTGGGAGTGGTTGTATGGGTGAGTAAGTGAGTATGAGAGAGGTTGTATGGGAAAGTATGTGGTTCAGTCACTGTATAGGTGAGTGAGTATATGGATTAGTATATGTATAAGTAACTGAGTGGCTGTGTGAGTAAGTGTAAGGGGGAGTTAGTGGCTGTGTGACTGACTGTATGGGTGACTGAGTAGGTGTGTGAGTAGGTATATGATTAACTCATTTACTATGTCTGTAGCTGTATGGGTGTGTCTATGTCTCTATAACTGGATCTGTGACTGGCTGTATTGGTAAGTGAGTAGGTGCATGAGTGTCTGTATATGTGAGTTACTGGTTCTGCTAGTGTCTCTATGAGTGAGTTGATGTGTTACTGGCTATATGGATGAGTGACAAGATGTGTGAGTGTTTGTATGGGTTCAGTGGATTAGTTTGTTAGTGATTGTGTGGGTGTATGCAGTCGCGGCCATATAGGTAAGAGCAGTGGGGCGGTGGGACCGGGTGGGGGGGATTTCAACAGAGGATGATGTGGGAAAAAAAAAAATACATTTTCCCTCGTCATTGTTTGTCGAAACCCCCCCACCCGGCCTCCCCGCCCCACCACTCTTACCTGCACGGGCCGCGGCTGTGTGTATGACATATTTTATGGGATATAAGTGGGTGTGTCAGTGTTTCTCTGGATGACGTCATCAGTGATGCCATTTGAGATGTCATAAGTATTATCATTTGAGATGTCATGAGTGATGTCATGAGTAATGTCAGTGACCGTCATGAGTGATGTAATATGTGAAGTCATAAGCAGGGCATTGCGGGGGCGCAAGTTATAGTTAGCTCAGCTAACTATAACTGCTGAATTTCTCTGGTTTTGGATGAGTGAAATGTCAGCCTAACTATAACTTTCCTGTAACCTTTGGTTTTTTTCAGTGAATATATATATATTACAACGCTGCCAGGCTTTGGAACGCTCTCCCTCCCCACATACGTCGGGAGCCCAACCTGATGCCCTTCCGGAAACTCCTTAAAACCTGGCTTTTCCAAAATTCTACCTAACAAACTGTCCTCTCTGTCCGCGTCCGCTGATAGCGCTGGGATGCCTTAGGGTAGCTACGCACTTTATAAATGTTTTTTCACTCATTCATTCATTCATATAATATATATATATATATATCACCAAGTCCACGTTGCCTCGCAAGGAGCCCCAGACCTTGGCAGGGCTGCCAGTGCTTCAGGAGCGAGGCTTCCCGAAAATGTAAACCTACATTTTCTCCTTTATCTAGAAAGAAGTACACCGGCTCCGGCTGTGTCAGTTTAAAAATCGTTTTAATCCATGCAGGTATGCAGAGGCAAGAGGCTCACTATCCCAATGTTTCTGCTCTGACGAGCCTAGATCACGGGAAAGTCTCTCTGTAATTTTAATTGCCCATGTGACTTTAAAAGGCACGTCGTATTTATCTTCAGAGTGCGCAAGGGAAACAGTAAACCATCTTATTTGAATGGAGAATAGCGTAATTCAATAAATGTCACTTCAGTATTCTGCGCTAAAAACCTTATTTAAATTTCATGTTGTTCCCCTTGCGAAATGTCCAGTGTGCACCAAATGCACTTTCAGCTTTTACATCTCCACTTACTTTTCTTAAGCCACATCAGCCAGCAATTTGGAATTCCTTCCATCTGCATCCCTTACTTGCCACACAGTGATTTTCAAACAGGAAATCCTTTCTTTTATCCAAGGGGGCAAGCAGATCAGGCACCCACAAATCAATCACCAACTCCATGTTGCCTCGCAGGGGAGCCCCAGACCTTGGCAGGGCAGCCAGTGCTTCAGGAGCGAGGCTTCCCGAAAATGTAAACCCACATTTTCTCCTTTATCTAGAAAGAAGTACACCGGCTCCGGCTGTGTCAGTTTAAAAATCGTTTTAATCCATGCAGATATGCAGAGGCAAGAGGCTCACTATCCCAATGTTTCTGTTCTGACGAGCCTAGATCACGGGAAAGTCTCTCTGTAATTTTAAATTGCCCACTTGACTTTAAAACGCAGGCCGTATTTATCTTCAGAGTGCGCAAGGAAACAGTAAACCATCTTATTTGAATGGAGAATAGCATAATTCAATAAATGTCACTTCAGTATTCTGCGCTAAAAACCTTCTTTAAATTTCATGTTGTTCCCCTTGCAAAATGTCCAGTGTGCCCCAAATGCACTTTCAGCTTTTACATCTCGACTTACTTTTCTTAAGCCACATCAGCCAGCAATTTGGAATTCCTTTCATCTGCATCCCTTACTTGCCACACAGTGATTTTCATATAGGAAATTCTTTCTTTTATGCAAGGGGGCAAGCAGGTCAGGCTCCCACAAATCAATCACCAACTCCACGTTGCCTCGCAAGGAGCCCCAGACCTCGGCCGGGCGGCCAGTGCTTCAGGAGCGAGGCTTCCCGAAAATATATATATATATGTAAAAAAAGAAGCAGAGAACTCTGGGTAGTTCTCAAGTCTAGGTGGAAAGCAGCTCCAGCATAGAGCACTCTCAACACCAGCGACACTCTAAATTTGCTCACCTCAAATGTCTGCTTTTCTATCAAAGTATTTAAGCGTAGGATTAGCACAGTGCCATCCATGCCGAGATAGAAAGGGACAAAGTCTTTTACCATTTTCACAGCAAAGTCTTTAAGCATAGGATTAGCACAGTGCTATCCATGCCGAGCTGAAAATGGTAAAAGAAACATAACAATGGATGAAAAAGAAGCATTAGAAGGCCTGCTGATGGACACCTCAATAGTATGTAAACCCTCTGACAAAGGCGAAAATATTGTTCTGCAAACAAGAGAACAATATTGCAGCGAAGCACTAAGACAATTGTCTGATAGTAGGTATTATGAAAACGAGGGAGAACTACAATGAAGAGTGTCAAATGTTACCATTCCTTGATCAAAAAATGGTACGATAAATCAATGTTGGGAACAGACGAGTACTTATTTCTTCGTAATTTGAAACCCACAACACCAACTTTTTACCACCTCCCGAAAATTCACAAAGATAGGGAACATCCACCGGGCAGGCCTATCGTCTCATCGCAAGGAAGTCTGACAGAACACCTATCAATGTTTATCGATCATTTCTTATTTCAATTTGTACTGCAATTGACCTCATATATAAAAGATACTAAGGACTTTATAAATCATATAGAACAACTGACTTAGGATCCATCGTATCGATTGATTGTATTGGATATCACCAGCCTATACACCTGTATAGAGCATCAAGATGGACTCAATGCGGTGAAATT
Organism: Calotriton arnoldi; assembly: GCA_963921515.1. Classification (NCBI taxonomy): domain Eukaryota; kingdom Metazoa; phylum Chordata; class Amphibia; order Caudata; family Salamandridae; genus Calotriton; species Calotriton arnoldi. Next base: position 1,181,675 of record CAWUFW010005750.1, read on the forward strand.
CTATTTAAACAAACGATCATTGAAATTTGCGGAGCTCAATTCCATGCTTCTAGAATTTACTTATTTCTGTCTAACAAATAACATCTTTTTATTTCAGGAAGATTACTATAGGCAGAACTCCGGGTCGGCCATGGGCACCTGCTTCGCCCCCAGCTATGCAAATTTATTCGTGGGCTGGTGGGAGGATCAGGTGGCATGGTCATCAGAAAGGGAGACATGGATGGATGGAGTTGTGTCCTGGCATAGATATATAGATGATCTGTTCTTAGTTTGGAGGGGTACATTGGAATCTGCTCATGATTTCATAGAGTATTTAAATGACAACAATGTAAATTTAAAATTCTCAGGTGATGTAAGCTCGGTGGCAGTGAACTTCTTTGACCTTAGAGTATTCATAGCTGAAGGGAAGCTAAATACTGCACTATATAGAAAGCCAACGGCGGGGAACTCTACGCTCCACGCCTCAAGCAGTCACCCACCAAAGCTAATCCAGAGCATACCCTATGGCGAATTTCTAAGGCTAAAAAGAAACAGCTCTAGAGATTGTGATTTTAAAGTAGCAGCCAAGGAGTGTACAACTAGATTCACCACAAGGGGATACAATACTCAATTGTTAGAAAAAACATTGGAAAGGGTTAATATTTCTAGAGAACAGTTATTACAGGACAAAAAGAAGGTTGAAAAGACCAAAGAGGAAGGAAAATTCAGGATGATCACGGTCTATTCAGAGGAGGCCAATTTTTTTAGGAGGATTCTTCGAAAAAATTGGCACATTTTAAAAATAGATACGATTATCGGCATGGATATACCAGCGGTTCCCTTAGTGACATTTAAAAAGGCGAGGTCCATAAAGGATATGCTAGTCCACAGTCATTTGGACAAAGAAACACAGAAAAGAGGCACCCTCAAAGAAATAAGGGGATTTTTTCCGTGTGGAAAATGTAAAGCCTGTTTTAACAGTAGAAAGGTTTTAACATATGAGTTACCTGGGATAAAGAAACGTAGACCTGTGACTAAATTCATAACTTGTCACACCGCCTACTCAGTTTACTGTCTGATATGTCCTTGCGGATTAAAATATATTGGCAGCACCATCCACCCGATTAAAATCCGCAAATTGGAACATATGCGGGCTATCACAAAAAAGGATATATCCTACCCAGTGGCGAGGCACTTTACCAGCAAACATCAGAGTAACAGGGACCTGTTACAATATTTTGGCCTAGACCACGTACCTAATAACATAAGGGGAGGAGACAGAATTTTAAAATTACGCAGACTCGAGTCCCGCTATATCATCGATTTACAAACTAAATCCCCAAAAGGTTTAAATAGTGGGGAGGAATAAGCAGTACATTTGGGTGTTTGAGTCAAACGAAAATACCACATAGTGAGGGTGAATAAGCCGATACACGGCGTAATAAATGAATTACATTTCCTGATATGCGTTTCTTAAGATTGAATGTTTTGCAATATAATGGAAGGATTTTCGACAGTGACATAGAACCAGGCCGATATACTGCATGATATAAATAATGAAATTAATCTTACACGGGCAATATGCCAACCCTTCATCCCATACACGGCAATATGAAAGCAATTCAAGTGCATAAAGTAAAATGTTTATACTACAATCACGATGACAATACAATTTTAGCATTTATGCCAGCTTTAAGACGAATATAAAAACAACGAAAACAAGACGCTCCCCATATGCAATGGATGCTTGTCTGTTAGTAGCGTTGTTGGTTTTGATTTGTGCTGATTTAAAAATCTGTGAATATATAGCATAATCAAATATTACGATGAATTGCAATGATATCATTTGGGGTCACCCTGTAGATTGTTTAAATGATGCATTATGAAAGCGCTCGTGTTAATTTTTGATTTCTTTTGTAAAATGAATCATGTAAAGATGGCGCTTCATTAATAGGATGTAAATCTGGTCCGTTTTCACTGTCGATGCCAAATGATATTGTTTTAAAAAATGACCGCGTTGGGTGTGTCAGTAACACCGATGAAGGCGTAAGCCGAAACGCATTTGTTGTTGCGTTTGGATTAAATTTTGTAGCAACCACCCCCGTGAGTGCTGGTTTTCTTCTGTGATTCGGAATTAAAGGAGCTTTGATATATATATATATATATATATATATATATATATATATATATATGTATATATATATATATATATATATCCAAAGGGGAAAGGGTTCCTCCTGGAATTGAGCCCGTAGTCAGGTGGTGCACGGTGCCGGTGGAACCACAGCCGGGCAGTAATAATCCAAATGCTACTTGATAAAGCGCACACTCAAACGACCTCTGCTTGTACAAAAAGAGATTTATCAAGGCATTCTGCCGAAATGCGTTGCAACTGAGGAATAAATCTCTTTTTGTACAAGCAGAGGTCGTTTGAGTGTGAGCTTTATCAAGTAGCATTTGGAATATATATATATATAATCCAGCGGCAGGCGAGGGAATGTACAGGCACAGTTATTACGGCTGCCAATTGATTTTTTTAGCGATGGGAGCGCCATAGAAATTGCATTAGGCAATAAATAATTAAGACAGTGACGCCCCATTGCTGCTCCTTCATTGGCTAAGGATCCACCAACCATATGGCAGGACCGTTTTAATGACTGTGTTTGTTTTATTAACGGCTTTTCCGCACTGATGACGGCAAGAGCCAGAAACGCGTCTGCGGATGTTTTATAGCCGATACATACCCCGTGAGTGCACCGGACCTTGGGAGTATTATGAACTCCTTGTTTTTTGCTGTTTTTAAGCGGTTCCCACCACCGCTCCCGGTTGCACCCGCCGCGAGTTCAGCAAGCCCCAGGTGGAACACTGCTTTGGATATATATATATATATATATATATATATATATATATATATATATATATATTGGTTGTCATGTGAGCAAGGCCGTTTACGGGCCGAAGCGCTGGTGATTTTTTAGCGCCGAGGAACAGCGTGCCAGGTTGTGAGGATATGAAAAGAAGCTGGGCACCAACCTCGTGAGTTTTTCAGTAACCCACTGCGGTATTTTATAACTTTTGAGGAGAAAATTGCACCCACTATGACTGTAAATAATGAACTATACAAACCAGAATGCAATTGTGCACACGCCTACTGAAGGCGGGACTTGAACTCTTCATTACAAGTGTGATGTGATTTGTGCAGCTGGTTCTCCCACAAGCCATGTCAGAGACCAAGGGCGAAGGAACGCCCAAAACGCGTATGACATTATTGGCGTATTGATACTGGAACAGCGATGTTTGTTTGCTCAGCAGTCCTGCAATTAAAATGAAGAATACACGCTGTGTGTGGGGCCCTCAATTGTGCGAGCACTCTTCATTTGGATATATATATATATATATATATATATATATATATCATCCGGTGACTGTTTCTAAAAGGTGGGCTATATATATATATGTATGTATGTATATATGTATATATATATATCATCCGATGACTGTGAGTGTTTCTAAAAGGTGTGTTAAATAGATATACACCAAGGTATATTGATGAATCAGTGGTTGTATGAGTGCCTGTATGGATGATTTACTGGGTGCGTGACTGACAGTATAAGTGAGTTATTATAAGTGTCTCAGTGAACGTATGGGTGAGTGACTAATCTGTGTGAATGTCTGTATCAGTTTGTCAGTTGGTGTTTAAGTGGCGGCATGGGTTGGTGAGTAGGTACATGAGTGCCAATATGGGTTATTGATTGTTTGTCTGAGTACCTGTATGGGTGCCTGAGTGTCTGTGTGGGTGGGTGAGGGGTGTGAGTGCATCTAAGAGGGGCTATATGGGTGAGTGTGTGTGTATATGGCTATGTCAGAGAGTGGATGAATGTCTCAGTGGTATATGGGTGAGTAACTGCATATATGAAAGGCAGTATATGTGAGTGTTGGAGTATATAAGTGACTGTATATGTGAGTGAGTGATTGTGAGAGTGGCTGTATGGGTGAGTGGGTGCTTGTGTCAGTTACTGTGTAGGTGAATATGTATGTGTTAGTATCTGTATGAATAAGTGAGTTGGTGTGTGTATAACTGTATAGGTGAGTAAGTGGCAGTGTGATTGACTCTATGGGTGATTGAGTAGGTGTGTGAGTAGCTCTATGAGTGTCTGACAGTGTATGAGTGGCTGTATGGGTGTACTAGTGGATATGTGTGTAGACCTATGAATGAGTGAGTGGGTATGTAAGTACGGGTATGGTTGTGTAAATGGTTTCGAGAATGGTAGTATGAAAGTTGGAGTGGGTGTATCAATGGTTACATGGGGGTGTGAGTGGCTGCATCGAAGATTCTGTGGATGATGTCATCAGTGATGTCATTTATTTCATCAGTGATTTCATCAGTGATGTCACTGATCATGTCATGAGTGATGTAATATGTGAGTTCAAAAGCAGTGCATTGCGGGCGCAAGTTATATCTAGCTCAGCTAACTATATCTGCTGAATTTCTCTGGTTTTGTATATCAGCCTACCTATGGTTTTTCAGTGAATATCTAAGGTTTTTAAAATCCTATTTCCTAACTATAACAGCCCTGTAACTTTGTTTTTTTCAGTGAATTTCTAAGGTTTTTTAAATAATTCCTAACTATAACTTACCTGTAACCTTTCATTTTTTCAGTGAGTTTCCATGTTTTTTTTATTAACAATGGTCTTTGCAGAATGGTATGGAAAGGGCGTAGGGCCTCTGACTAGCAGTCAGAAATCCCGCTGAGTAGGACTTATAGAAAGTACCAGGAGGGCTTCTTGGTCCACAAGGTCCTTTAGCATCCAAGACAACTTTATTCCCCAACCAACCAGTAGTATGCCAGGAGACGTGTTTGCAGGGTGGTGCAGAAAGGGTGTGTGGCCTCCGAAGACCTCTTAGCAAACTGACTGTGTGGAACTTGCTGGAGGTAACAAGAGGGATACTTGGCCCCCAAATACCCTCAATAGCCAAGGATACTTCATCCCCCACCTAGTACTATGACAGGAGGCGCGTTTACCGAGTGATGGAGAAAGGACATTGTTGATGATTGTACAGGTAGTGCCTGTATGATTCTATGACTGCCATTGCCAAGGACAGACTGCAATACCGGGTGTTTTTAACAAAGTGTAAAACACATATATAGACATATTTTACGTAAGGATTCAGTGTTGCTATTTAGTAAGATACTAATTTAACATTCTGCTTTGTATTCATTTGTCGAAATAACTACACCAAAAATGCATTTTGCTTCTTCACAGCAACACCGGAGGTTGCAATGATATCAGTAGTCCTGAATACGAATGAAAAAGTGTAAAACAGATATATAGGTATATTTTACACAACGTTTCAGTCTAGCTGTTTAGTAACATATTGGTTTAACTTTATTTTAACAACATATTTGTAAAAACAACAGTTTAAAAAAATTACTTTCAAAATCTGAACTCATGAACACAACATAACTTTCAAACAAACATCAAACTATCCATTGTTACCCAAACTCATGGGGAATCAAAAACTGCTGCAAAATTAGTGCAATCCACAATGTGTGACAGGACCCTCTGTAGAGGGATGAACAAAAAATATTCATGTGGAACAATGTCCATCTGATATTATTATAGAAAACGTCTCCAACTGGCGATCTACAAGAGGGTATCTGGAAGACCATCTACATCACTGGCAGCAGCAACAATACCCGTTCAGAAAGTCCCTTTAGAGGTACAGACTACTACAACAGATATTGCTCCACAGTTTTCAAGCATGGCCACATATTGCATGGACTGTACTGTTGTTATAACAGCTGGTGAGCAGTGTGTTACAGCTATTCACAATGCTTCCAAAAATCATACATGGTATTTGTTTCCCCCTTTTATATTTTTTGCACATTTCATAAGAGGAGTTCATAGTGAGCAGCAAGAAGGCAATGTAAAGCTGAAGGAGCCTCAACTTCAATAGCAGCAAAACAACACCAAAGCAGAGAGTCCATTCAAATGTCCAATCTCAACTTCAAGATTTGGCTCCACAGTTTTCCCGATGGCATCATACTGCATGGATTGTGGAGTTGTAGTTAGTGCTAGAGCGCAGTCGTTAACGGCACTTCGCAATGCTGGAGAGAATATTAAATGTTCTTGTGTTTTTTTATTTTTGCCCTTTATAGTTTTTCTAATGGGTATCTAATATCTATGTGTTGTTCATTTTATTATCTTCCAATTTTTTGTAACACTACTTACATATAACTTGCCATATATACAAGTCACACCATCCCTCTACAAATAAATACAGAGGTAACTTTTGCCAGTTATCATGATTTACTTTTTCACTTTTTAAATATAAGTCAACAGTCTATGTTTAAATCTTCTAGTAAGTGCATCAACAACATATACAAACATAGTCTGTTTTTTTAGAGAACACTGTGTTAAAGTTTGTAATCTCTTTTGTTAAAACTATCAACTGTAATATATGTTTCTTGTTCTGCAACTCCTCCTCTTAACAACTCTTCATTTTCCCTAGAATCGTGCTCAGGACCAAAGCAACGAAACTGCACATCACCACAAACCTTTTCTACGTGTGCCACACTACCATGCAAAAGTGCTCTACTTATTTCTCCTAAACATAAAGCAGGAGTTTTCACATAATACAGCCTCCTACCTAAACTTCACATTGTTGAGTGGTATAACTTATTTTGTGTTGTAAACTTCGCCTTGGAAAGATACGTAGGAATGTTCTTAATATATCAATGGATTGCTGTCTAGTACTAGAAACACTACTACAATTCCATTTGTATACAGTACCCTGACTACGCCTTCCTTGTACCTCTTCTGCAATAACTTCATCTACAGTTCTAGGTACCATCACCTCTTCTGCTATAGGACTACCATTCTTCATTTCATAACATCGTCCTCTTTAATCAATAGCATTAACTAATTTTTATCCTGGAGATAGCTTTCTTCATTAAAGAAAGCCTCTGTACAAGAAGTATGTATCCATTGTCCACTAAAAACTGTACAACTGTTACGTCTATTCACTAATCTCTTCTTCTGGTTTTGTCTCCTCATGCCAAACAATATTTAGTCAAGAGTCTTCTTTCTATTTAGAATCAAAATGAAAAGCTTCCTCTTCAAAGCAAAAGCCTTATCAACTACTCTTTCAACTCGTTCTTTCTGTTTCACTGCATCTCTCCTTCTTCTACACTTTTTTAAATTTAACACCAAATTTACAAGGCTGTAACTATGCAATCATTATAACATTTGCGCAGAACCTATGCAGCCATCTAAACACCCACTTACAACCCATGCAGTCATTAAAATACTGAGGCATACGAGTGCACTAATGAAACACTCAGGCTCTACTCATGCACTCATGTAATTACGTAGAGAGTTAAACTCACACTATGTACGGGGGTGGAAAAAAGGGACTGAAAAAGCACTACTGTGTTAAGACGAGAACCCTCACTCACCCAAGAGTGACATGCTTCATCATAGGGTCACCTCTCCACACTGGGACCACAAGGTTCCCAGTGTGGGCTACAACTCTCCAGCGGGATAGGGGCGGGGGTGTCACAAGCACTGTAAGTACTACTTCCCATGTGGGGAGAGAGGGGCAGAGTGCAGAACTACCTAAGGGAAAGGTGAATAAAACTATCTCTTGTTGGCAAAAAAATCTTTATTCTGGTGCCCCCAGTGGATAGGGTTAAAAAGAGCTAAGTGAATTATATATCTATGTTTTATTTTCAGGACCTTACCAGATGTTTGTGCCACAAGAATAGCCAATACCATGACTGTATGGTTTGTTTGCTTTTTTTTATTCTTTATATGTTGCAGAGTGACATATATATTTTGGTCCTGAAGAATGCCAAGAACCTTTACTCTAATATGGCAGAAACATGTTGACCACATAATAAGGTAATATCCATAATCCCTCATTCATTTAGTTCTTTTTAACCCTATCCACTGGGGCACCAGAATAAAGATTGTTTGCCCACCAAGAGATAGCTGTATTCACCTTTCCCTTAGGTAGTTCTGCATTCTGCCCCTCTCTCCCCACATAGGAAGTAGTGCTTCCAGTGCTTGTGACACCCCTGCTCCTCTCCCGTGGGAGAGTTCTAGCCCACACTGGGAACCTTGCGCTCCCAGTGTGAAGAGGGGACCCTATGATGAAGTTTGTCACCCTTGGGTGAGTGAGGGTTCTCGTCTTAAAACGGTAGTGCTTTTTCAGTTCTTTTTTTAACACCCATGTACATAGTGTGAGTTTAATTATAGTGGAGTAGTACAATAGTTATTGGGTGGCTATTACTCCGACAAGACACCCCTTAGTGTGCGATAAGATTTAGAACAGCCTTTCTGGTTGTGGGTCTCTTTTCTTTACGTTTTCTTCTTCTTTCCCCTGTTTTTTTATCTGTTGTTTATATAGTGTTAGACAGTATTACGTAGAGAGTACCATTGTAGTAAACCTATTACCCATATTGTCTAAAGACTACATATTCCTCAGTAAAACTTGTAAATACATGGGATTGTGGGTAAATTCATCAATACTCCCTGGATGATTGAATGAGTGCATAGGTAGTGCCTAGGTGATTCCCTGAGGATACAAGTAGTGCCTACATGATTCCCTGACTATGTCATTACTCCATGGGTCATTTCATATCTGCATACTTACTGCCTGCGTGTTTGCATGAGTATACCACTAGTATCTAGGTGTTTGGATGAGTGCACGAGTAGAGCCTGAATGATTTAATAAGTGCGTGACTAATGCTTCAATAATTCAATACATGCATAGATACTGGTAGGATGAATAAATGAGTGCAACTATAGTGAGCGGGATGATTGCAAGAGTGCATGCATAGTATATAGGGGATTTATGCAGTGCATGGATAGTGCATACATGATTGTTTAAACCCATGCATAGCACCCAGCCCTTAGGATGAGTGGATGAATAGTGTTTCAGCGATTGGATGCAACCCTTGTCATTTTGGTTGACTGAACAGGTAGTGCCTGGATGCTTACATAACTACATGTGTAGTGCCCGCAGAATTGAATAAGTGCATCAGTAGTGCCTACCTAATTAGATGAGTGCATGGCTAGTGTCTCAGTGACTGCATAATTCCATTGTTAAAGCTTGAGAGATTGGATTAAAGTAAGTATACTACTGGGTGATTGTATTAGTGCAAGACTATTGGCTCAGTAATTAAATGACTGCATAGGTACTAGATGGGCGACAGGTTTACTATAATGGTACACGCTACATAATTACATGAGTGCATGAGTAGACCCTGAGTGTTTCATCAGTACACAGGTATGTCTCAGTATTACAATGACTGCATGAGTTGTAAGTGGGTATTTAGATGGCTGCATAGGTTCTGCGCCAATGTTATAATGATTACATAGTTACAGCCTTGTTAATTTCATAAGTCAATAGATAGTACCTAGGTGATTATATGAATGTTTACGTAGTGCCTGCATACTTCAATAACTACATCATTTCTGCCTGCCTGATTGCAAGAGTACATGTATATTTTCTGGATAATTGAATAACTCCAAGGATAGTGAATCACTGATTTGGTGACTGCCTGAGTAGTGACTGGGTCATTCCACGAGTACCTGAACACTGCCTGAGTGACTGAGAAAGTACCTTCATTCCTGTTAGATACATAACAATTGTCACTATATCTCTGAATCATTGGTTATCTCCTTCTGTCAATATCAAACTACCTGTTTTACTGTATACATGCTTTTCTTCTGAGCTATGTGTGAATGAAATCTGGGTATCAAACTTGATATATAATTGCATACATGGTCCTCTAGAAACATACATTGCTTTGCTATTGAGCATGCACATGCATCAGTAAGTTTCTAAAACCGAAAACAACATTTTGAAATTTTTCAAAGCACAAAACCTTTTGTGAATGGCATACCTACATCATTTCTCAAATACTTCTTCTGCTTCTAAAACATATATTCAGCATATCTCAAACAAAAGTTATACTCGAAATGAAGCTAGCACAAGAATTCTCGAGGCATTCTGCACTATTAATCCTCAACAAAGCATGTTTAAAGAAAAACACAACCCTCACCATATACATAAAATTGTCATCAGCCTTACTGAACATAGATCACCATGTAAACATATATGCGATTTCTTAATAGATGTACACCTTCAAGCCATCTTTCCCAAAATATATACCTCTCAGCATCTTTAAGCAAACTTAAAGCAAACTCAAAAGTCCCACCGTATATATAGCTATGTGCAAGCACAAAAACTATATCTCACTATCTAAGCATATGCAAAGTGGTCATATAAGTTAAAAACCACATTGACAAATACTTCCCAATACATACCTAACAAGTATTACTTCTCTCTAATTCATATACACGCAGACAACATGTTTTCATCTTTTATTTCTCACTACACTATTCCTGTTCAATAATGTTACTAAAAGTACTATAACTCCCAGAATGCAAATGAGAGATCTAGCTATTCTGCACATGATGTTTAGACATTTGAAACATTCTTAGTTCCTCATTGCAACTTTCCACAAAACTATACTGTTATTTTTCAATAAATACACAATGTAATAAACAGGCACTAATTCATTTTTCTGTTACTTCCCAAAACATGCACCACTAAACACATACCCTCTAATAAATACAGTTCAACTCATATATTTTTTCTCATCACTGTGATACTCCATTTAATCAAACTTCCAAAAACATCTTCATTTCTAACGTGCATTTTTAAAATAATTACAAAGTTATATACATACCACTAAATTCAGTTTGTAGATTATATTGTTGTTTTAGCACTTTCTGCATAGTTTGAACACTGTTAAGATTTGTAAAAACTAAGCACCAGAATGGTACACCACTTTCATACAAAGCAAGTCTAAAATGGCAACCTCTTCAACTTTCCACTCTATCATCATGAGAAAGGCAGCACATGAAATGATGTCTTTCATTTTAGACTACTGCATTTCCACATGTGAATGGTTAGCATTTGTTAACCCTTTCCCTCTCTTTCAGACGAGGTTTCTGTCGTGACATTTTCGCGATGTTTTCGCAATCATCACAGAATAATCATGAAAAAAAATGGGAGTTCAAACCTATATCTAGCTTAATTTTTCTGAAATTTGAATACTACGCAACAGTTTATTACATTGTCCTTAGTTGGAAATTAAAACATGCCATTACTTACATTGTGTCATCACTCCTCAACTTTTCAAAAAAATGTTCTGTCTCTTTAAAACCCTTCCACCCCAATACAGTCTTAGCTCAGTGTACCTAGCAACCCAGTGGAACCAGTAGGTCACAAGTTCACAGCACATTCTAAAAGGAACATGCAGCTTCCAAATGAGATACAGCAGGTGTGGTTTACTCCACAGATACAAAAGCATATCAATGTCTGTATTACATTTCTTTTTTTAAACAGCCAATAATACGACTTCTTCCTGAGCCATCCAACACACTACCTAATTTTATTCACTTTCATGCTGACAGCATCCAATGAAATATATATATATATTTAAAAACACCACCATTTTAACTTCTTTTCCTTTGGGAAACTACCTCATTCAGCTCCAGCCTTCTCCTGGACTACTATTGCTCCTTCACGTCAAAATACTTAGCGTATGGATTGTGGGCCACAGCTATAACTATTGGGCTAAAGAGGCTGCAAAAAGAGAGGTATTGACAGGGACTTAGGTTTGCCAAATGTGCAGATTACTTCGTTTGGCCAGAGAAGGTTAAAGTTTCATCAGTTGTTGGTTTCATGATAAATGCATTGAGGATTCCCAATCTCCTCACTTCATGATTGTGCACTGTGGTGGCAACGACCTAGGCACATTGACTGGGGTAGGGCTGGAAATCCTAATGAAAGATACCTTTGCAGAACTGATGTCACTTTTCCTTCACGCTATCTTGGTGTACTCTAACATATGCCAAAGACAGAAACGGAAGTGGTTAAATCAATTCTGTCCACAGATTGACAAAGCCAGGAAGCATGTTAATAAAACTGTTTCTGCATTCCTCAGAGACCATCGTATGGGCTGTAACAACAATCAGCATTTTAACATGCATGGAACTTATAGAAATGATGGAGTGTACTTTAAGATGAAGGCAACAGGGTGTTTCTAAGTAACCTGAAACTCTGCATCCGGTCTTATGTGTAGCAGCCATATACACACACCCAACACAGCGGCTCTTGTCAGAGCCACCCTGGTACCCGAAATATTGTGAAGCTCTTTTCTAAAAGGTTTTTTTCTTTAGTTTTTGACAATCTTTGCGATGACATCGCGATCCCCATGGACACATTGTGAAAATGAAAAAGTAAAGCAGACATTCAATGACCACCAACACACCTATACATAATATGTAAAAAAAATTCATTCTGAACATTAGCCTACACACATTACTATATACATACTTCTTTCAAAGCATGTTTAAACTCATATTTTTGTACTAAGTTTCTTTAAAAGCCATCTTTCAGACCTATTTCCTGTGTTCGCCGTTATTCCGGACATCACAATGACGTTGTTAACCGTGACGATCACGGCTTTCCCATAAGGTGAAAACACATATATGCACACACATTACAGAATTCCACACACTAGAGGTTTATTACTGTACACTTCAAACTCATGTTTTTCTACTGTATTTCTAGAACATCGATCTCTAAAACCTATTTTCTGTGTTCACGGTGACTCTGGATATCATGAATATTGGCGCAATAAAAAACATCAATTTTTGACACATAACTTGTGTCACTAACACCTCCATTTCTCAACCATGGGGTCAGAGTATCTCCACCCTGACCCCTTAAGTGGGCTTTCACACCGATTTTTGGCCCCAGGAACCTTTTCTGATAGATAAAATGAAAGCCGCAACTTTCTATTCAGGTTGCGAACAGACAATCAGGGTGAACAAAGCAAACACAAGGAGATGATGGATGGAGCGCTAAAACTTTTCAGACACTTACCCCCAGTCAGAGATCTGGGTTGAATCCATCATCATTCTTTAGCTCACTTCGCCACCTCAGTTCAGACCCAACTATATGCAAATCAGTCTTGAGCTGTGCCTCATGGGAACAGTCCAGCCCAAACTGCCAAGCCAGGTCTTCCCTGAACCGGAAACAAGCATCCTGGGACCGGTTTCTGGGTAACAACCTTCATCAGCCAGGCTAGCTTGAATCCAGTGGCAAAGTGAGCAAGGAACCCACGTCCGGGCATACCCTGCCAACTTAGGGTGAACAAAGCAAACACAAGGAGATGATGGACGGAGCGCTGAAACTTTTCAGACACTCACCCCCAGTCACAGATCTGGGTTGAATCCATAATCATTCTTTAGCTCACTTTGCTACCTCAGTTCAGACCCAACTATATGCAAATCAGTCTTGAGCTGTGCCTCATGGGAACAGTCCAGCCCAGACTACCAAGCCAGGTCTTCCCTGAACCAGAAACAAGCATCCTGGGACCGGTTTCTGGGTAATACCCTTCATCAGCCAGGCTAGCTTGAGTCCAGTTGCAAAGTGAGCAAGGGACCCATGTCTGGGCATACCCTGCCAACATAGGGTAAACAAAGCAAACACAAGGAGATGATGGACGGAGCGCTGAAACTTTTCAGACACTCACCCTCAGTCACAGATCTGGGTTGAATCCTTCATCATTCTTTAGCTCACTTTGCCACCTCAGTTCAGACCCAACTATATGCAAATCAGTCTTGAGCTGTGCCTCATGGGAACAGTCCAGCCCAAACTGCCAAGCCAGGTCTTCCCTGAACCGGAAACAAGCATCCTGGGACCGGTTTCTGGGTAACACCCTTCATCAGCCAGGCTAGCTTGAATCCAGTAGCAAAGTGAGCAAGGGACCCACGTCTGGGCATACCCTGCCAACTTAGGGTGAACAAAGCAAACACAAGGAGATGATGGACGTAGCGCGGAAACTTTTCAGACACTCACCCCCAGTCACAGATCTGTGTTGAATCCACCATCATTCTTTAGCTCACTTTGCCACCTCAGTTCAGACCCAACTATATGCAAATCAGTCTTGAGCTGTGCCTCATGGGAACAGTCCAGCCCAATCTGCCAAGCCAGGTCTTCCCTGAACCGGAAACAAGCATCCTGGTACCGGTTTCTGGGTAACACCCTTCATCAGCCAGGCTAGCTTGAATCCAGTGGCAAAGTGAGCAAGGGACCCACGTCTGGGCATACCCTGCCAACTTAGGGTGAACAAAGCAAACACAAGGAGATGATGGATAGAGCGCTGAAACTTTTCAGACACTCACCCCCAGTCACAGATCTGGGTTGAATCCATCATCATTCTTTAGCTCACTTCACCACCTCAGTTCAGACCCAACTATATGCAAATCAGTCTTGAGCTGTGCCTCATGGGAACAGTCCAGCCCAAACTGCCAAGCCAGGTCTTCCCTGACCCGGAAACAAGCATCCTGGGACCGGTTTCTGGGTAACACCCTTCATCACCGGTCCTAGGATGCTTGTTTCCAGTCCAGGGAGGACCTGGCCCGGCAGTTCAGGCTGGACTGTTCCCATTGGGCACAGGGTCAAGACTGATTTGCATATGGCTGGGTTCAAACTGGAATGACATGGTGAGCAAAAAAACGATGGATTTAGGCCCAGATCTCTGTACTGGGGTGAATGCATGACATTGTTCTGCATTCTGTCCATCGATTGTTGTTTTTGCATTTGTCATCCCGAGTGGGATGGGTATGCCCAGACGTGGGTCCCGTGCTCTCAATGCCACTGGAGTCAAGCTAGCCTGGCTGATGAGGGTTGAAACCCTGAAACCGGTCCTAGGATGGTTGTTTCCAGTCCAGGGAGGACCTGGCCTAGCAGTTCGGGCTGGACTGTTCCCATTGGGCACAGGGTCAACACTGATTTGCATATGGCTGGGTTCAAACTGGAATGGCATGGTGAGCAAAAACGATGGATTTAGGCCCAGATCTCTGTACTGGGCCTAATGTATGACATTGTTCTGCACTCTGTCCATCAATTGTTGTTTTTGCATCAGACAATCAGAGCATTCCCGTTGGCAGGTGCATTCGCAATTCAGCGCGAAACCACCGCAAAATATCACTATAATTTTAAAGTTACATTTCTCAAAAACTACCTAATGAATGTACACCAAATATGCAACCTTGAACCGACATCTACCTCCCTGCCATATTTGGTGTAAGTCCATTCAACGGCTCAGGCTGTAGAGGTGGCTAAAGGTTCCTATAGGAATTAACATTACAAAGGCAACCTTATTTCGTGCCCCAAATTCTCGGTCCCCGCTGCATGGATCACCCCCTATTGTTGCCACAAGTAAGAACCCCACAGCAGAATTGCTGAGACATCATCGAGTCCCCGCCCCCTTTCTCAACCACTCTGCACAGAGGCCTCCTGATGCACTACTGGTTGGGGGATGAAGTCCCCATGGCTGCTGAGGGTCATTGGGGGCCAAGAACCCCTCTTGTTGCCACAGTAGGTTCCCCACTGCCAGATTGCTGAGACGTCATTGAAGGCCCCACTCCCTTTCTCAACCACTCTGCACAGGGGCCTCCTGGTGCACTACTGGATGGGGGTGAAGTCCCCTTGGCTGCTGAGGGTCGTTGGGGGCCAAGAACCTCTATTGTTGCGACAAGTAAGTCACCACAGCCAGATTGCTGAGATGTGGTCAGAGGCCCTGCCCCTTTTCTCAACCACTCTACACAGGGGCCTCCTGGCTCACCACTGGTTGGGGGATGAAGGTCCCCTGGGCTGCTGAGGGTCGTTTGGGGCCAAGAACCCCTATTGTTGTGACAAGTAAGTCCCCCACAGCTGGATTGCTGAGACAACGTCGGAGGCCCGGCCCCCATTCTCGACCACTGTGCACAGGGACCTCCTGTTGCACTACTGGTTGGGGGATGAAGTCCCCTTGGCTCATGATGGTCGTTGGGGGTCAAGAACCCATATTGTTGCGACAAGTAAGTCCCCAGTGCCAGTGCCTAGTCAGAATTTGTCTTACTCTCTGATGATACAAATTATGTCCTGTTACCATCCTGGGTATGTCTCTGTCTTTTGACATTTCTTTTTCCTTTTTAGTTTTGCTTTGGCAAAGAGCAGAGACTCTCTGGACACCATTTCTGCTTTATTCTTTTGCTTGTTTCAATACCTCCCGGCTATAACCTTTCTCAGTAAACTTTTTCTAGTTCTTGCTGGGCTTCACCCAGGATGGTCTTATCACTGCAGATCCTTTTCATTCGCAGATATTCTGCATATGAGAAACTCTGTTTTAACTTTGCTAGATGAAAACTCTTCGAACGCAGTATTGAATTCCTAGCTGTGGATATTTTAACAGTCTTAGTGTGGAGTTTATTATCTTGCACAAATACCACTAAGTCCAGAAACCATACCTCTGTCTTACTGATGTTAGAGGTGAATTTAAAATTTAAATTATTGTCATTCCAGTTTTGAAGCAAAGGTCTGGGCAGACTCTGGGGTACCGTTCCATAGAATGAATAAATCATCTATGTAAGGTGTCCATATGACTACGTTTTCACTCCATTCTCTTGCGTGCTTCCTTCTGAGCACCTGCTCCTCCCACCATACCATGTGTTGATTGGCATAACTAGGGGCAAAGCAGGTGCCCATTGCGGTACCCCTCGTTTGTTTGTATGTGTTCTTCCCATACATAAAAAAAATATTCTCTAGGCACCATCTTGTCATTTCAAGTAGCATGATTGTATGTTGATGTAACGCGATCAGCCTCAGACCCAAAAGTGTGACATAGCTCGAAGGCCTTCTTTGTGAGCAATACTGGTATAAAGAGATGTCACATCTAGTGTCATTAAAATGAAAGAGTCTTCCCATGCAATAACGTCTATTCTTTTTAGGAAATCTCCTGTATCTTGTAAATATGCTGGAGTGATTTTAACAAACTCCTGCAAGAAATGATCAATATAACATGAAGTAGTTTAAAAAGGCTGCCAATCCCTGAATTGGTTGGTCTGCCTGGAGGGTTGGTGTGGTTCTTATGTATTTTAGGGATCAGGTAGAGTATAGGTGTCACTGGTGTTTCCACTTTCAAATATTGATACTCCTCCTGTGTAATCAGACCTAATCCCGTCCATTTTGCTAGAGCCATGAAATATTTTTCTTTAACCTCTATTACATCAGTAAAAGTTACTTTACAATAACAATTATGATCTCGTAACTGAGATTTAGCTTCTAAATCATACAAACTTAACGTCCACAAGACAATATTTCCTCCTATGTCTGATTTTCTAATCACCACATCTTCCCTCCTTTTGATCTTATTCATCACTTGGTGATACCTTATTTTTTATGTATCTCTAATAGTTAAAAACTCTTTACTAGACTGAACAGTTAGAGCTTTCAAGTCCGTGATCACTAATTAAAAAAAATGTCCAAAGAGTCCTTTGGTATAACTGGAAGAAATATTGATTTGGGTTTGAGATGAGTTTTTACACTCCCATAAATATCTATCCCAAAGGCATCAGCTGTGTCTTTTGTAGTCGGCAGTAGATCTTTGCCTTCATTAGTTCGTTCAAGCTGTTCTAACTCAATCAATCAAGTTTTATTTGATTTAGTTCTCTACTGAGAACAACAAATATATGAAAAAATTAAAAATGCAATTGTCATTAAAAGTTACTTAAATACTAGATGATCGTTCTAATACAAGTTTAGAAAGGATTTTAAAAATGTAAACATGTTATAACACACAAATTCATTAGGCGGTGATTTAAGAAGCAAGATCAAATTCTGGACAGAATTAGTTTTACATTTTGTTTGGATTGGTTTTATGAATCGTTTTCTAGCGTCCACAATTGTCAAGTTGGGGCAAACGAATATAACGTGTTCAGATCTTGCACCCCACATTGCAGAGATCACATGTGCTGCTGGCATTTTCAGTCAGGGTCTAATTGGCAGTAAATGCTTTAAAAGGGAGAGTCCCGAGCCGAAGTAATAAGATGCATCGTGTGACTCCATGCTTTAAGTTAAAGCGAGTATACTGTTGCACTTGTTTATATTCTCTTGTCTCGGCATAAAGTTTATAATGATGTAATTTGATACAATGTTGAATATCGAATTCAAAACTTATCCTTGGTGTTAAGTGTTTTAGAAAGAGCCTCAGTTGTGCAGGAGTCCAGGATTGCAACAGGACAATTGAAACCTTTGATATTTTAAGAACAATTGATAAGTTTTGAGTAAAGACATACTTCGGTGATCCTTGATCAAGCGTCTCTGCTTTTAGTAGAGATCTTAAGGTCCCTTGTTCTGCGTGAACGAAATTATATGCCCACCTTATGATGTTGGTGATGCCTCTGGCATATGAACTGACCAAGGAAAGCTCAAGTCGGAGAGCTTGAACCGGAACTGCTTGATGCATTTTAGTCAGTTTCCGCAATATTTTCTCTTCTTTTAGTTGTATTAGATGCCATTGTCGTATTGGGATGTATTCAAGTGCATACGATAGAATTGGTGGAATCTTGGAACTAAAAACTTGAAGAAGAGAAGAAAAGTGCCTGTGCCCTGTGGAGGAAAATAGTTGTTGGAGTGCCCCACAGTGAACGTCTGCTTTGCGTCCCAAATGCTGTAAGTGAGGATGATTTCGTAGAGATTGAGTAAAAATTTGCCCTAAATACGTATATTCTTTAACAACTTCCAACGATTTTCCCCCTAATATCCAGTTGTATTTTGTGTAACGTTTCCTTCCTGTAAATGGAACGATTTTCGTTTTAGTTACGTTTGGCACTAAGAAGTTTTCTTCTGTATATTTAGTAAGTGCTTGAAGGTTCCTTTGAAGACCAAATGGAGTAAGGTCTAAGATGATTACGTCATCGGCATACATCAAAATATGAATTTTGTGTGACGAGATTTGTGGTGGAAAATTGATAACCTGATTAAAACATTCCAGCAGATCACTGAGGTATAAAGAAAACAAGATAGGAGCTAAGAGACACCCTTGCCTGAGACCATTTGGTGTATCAATTGGGCTAGTGAGTCCCTTCTCTTTCCCCATTTGAACTTTGCACCATGTTTCCGAGTACAGTGATGTAATTATATGCAGAAGATTATCCGGGATTCCCAATTTTCTAAGCTTTCTTCAGAGTGTAGGTCTATCCACTCTGTTCTAACTCAATTAAAAGTTCCATATCGTGGACAGCCATATTAGTTTCAGACGGTGTCATCATCAATTCTGGATTCGTTGGTCAGTGATCCTTATTGGCAAAGAATTTTTTCAATTTTAATTTTCTCATAAATTTATAGAAATCAATACGGGTTTGCCAATAGTTGAAATTTGTTGTAGCACTGTAAGAAAGTCCCAAAGATAAAATATTTTCTTCCTCCTTGGTCAAATCATTCTTTGACAAATTTATTACTGTGTTTCTATTCTCAGCTTCCATTATTTCCGCTGTCTCGTCACCTTTGGTTTGGTTCATGATCTCAGTTCCATGCCTTCGATTTCTTCTCTGACGTTTCCTTTGTCTGGCTTTCCTCTTTTTTTATGTTGCGGGCGAGGTCTTATGTTGAGAGTGTGGTTTAGCTGTAAAAAACGAAGCTCCTCAATAACTGTTGGCGGGGATCTTATATTGCCTGGGCCTCCTGTTGCGCCCTCCTCTTGATCTGTCTAAACCTCTGAACTGAACTCCGAACTTGTTTCAGTTATTATGGGCTGATTGCAACTTGGTATTTTAACAATCTGTTGCTGTCTCCTTAAATTTTCAAACCTGCGAGCAAATGTATATGTTTGCCCTCTTTGGTAATCTATTTTATCTCTTAAAAATGTCACTGACTT
This sequence comes from Calotriton arnoldi, assembly GCA_963921515.1. Lineage (NCBI taxonomy): Eukaryota > Metazoa > Chordata > Amphibia > Caudata > Salamandridae > Calotriton > Calotriton arnoldi. The sequence continues at coordinate 1,201,444 of CAWUFW010005750.1, forward strand.
GCGTTCTTTTATTGTCTGTTCATACTTTTTCAACTTAATTTCCATTTCTTTTTCATTCTTCTTAATTTCCCCTTGAATTGCATGTTTCCTTAGATCTTGCTCTAATGTTTTAATTTCCTCAAGCATTCTGTCTCTTTTTTTCCCCTCATATCACCAAAAAAGCGTCTGCAAAGCAAAGAAAACTGCATCTTCCAACTATCCGCCCAGCGGTCACTGCACTCCCCTGGTCCATTCCACCTGGACCCTCACCTTTGTCAGTGAGTCGGTGTAATCATAGGGACGAATTAGCCAACACCCAGGGAACGAGACCAAATCAGGAAGGGAGATCATATAGATAACTCGGGGCTCTTTGTTATTCTCTGATCAAGGCAACAAGTTCTGACTGCAGCCCTGACCCAATCTTCTGCTGTCGGGGCAAATGATCCCTCCATTTCAGACAGATTTCCCTCCTAGCGATGAGGATTAAAAAAAGAGTAACTTTCTATGAGGCCACCTCAACAACAAAGTTAATACTCCATCGTCTCCCAGGAGGATAAGAGTCGTGTTTAGTTTAATCTCTTGATCAAAAATCCCTTTAAGTGCTAGTCCTATACCGTCCCAAAAATTCCTCAGGCACGGACAATTAACAAAGATGTGGACATCGTTGGCTCCTATACAGCCGCACTTCACACACTTGGGGGAGGTTGAGGGGCAAACTTAGATATTTTATGCAGAGTCCAATATAGGCGAATAATAGTAAAAAAATGGTTCCGCTTCAAGTTAGCAGGTTTTACAGTTGATTAGAGAATCTTCAATGAGCTATCCCACACTGACTCAAAGCCCTCCTGTGGGAGAGTTCCTCTCCATACCACAAAGGGGGTAATAACTTTCTCTCCTCCGCCGCTAAGAATCCCTCGTACCATCTTGCCACTTCTTTGTTCTTTAGTCTGATGTCTTGGAGAGACAGTTCTAATTCATAATCACCCCCAATCTCCTTCTTTGATGCCGCAAACCAGGAGGATAATTGGATAAACTTAAATCTGGACAGCTGATTCCTGGCTTTTGTATTTAACACGTCCAAGGGGTGAACTCCTTCCGATGATAACAGGTCCGACCAAGTTGTACCCCCTCCCCCTTCTGAGTGGAAAGCTAAGGGTATACTTTAAACATTCTGGTGTTACGGCGGAATCCCAAACTGGGGCAAAATCAGAATAATATCCAATACCCCACCTCCTCCTGACTCTATACCAAAGATCCAAGGCAGCTCTCAATACCTTTAGCCGAACCTTCTTCAAAAAACTTAGGAGCACCAAATTTATACAGAAAACCCTCTAGACTCCAATGCCTTTCCATTTCCCCAAACGTTTCCCCCAAGTGGAGTCATCTGTTTTTACCAGAAGCATTCGAATATTTTTGAACTGAAAGGCAACACAATACCAATTAAAATCAGGTAAAGCCAATCCCCCTTTATTCAATTTAAGTCTGAGTTTTTTTCCAAGACATCCTAGCTCCTTTCTGAGCCCAAATAAAACTCGACACCCTCCCTGAATTTTGTCAATACCTTGTTTGGGGAACCCAAGAGGGATAGCATTAAAAAGATAGGTTAGTTTAGGAAGGATAACCATTTTTATCAAAGTGACCCGTCCATAGATTGTCAACGGAGGTTTTCCACCTACTTAATATACCTTCAATCTCTTTAGAGACCCTTGACAAATTAAGATGTGAGATTTTCTCTATATCACTTACTATTGTAATACCTAGATATCTGAACTTGGGGCTTACTTCCCTTCCCCAATCTGTGATGTTCCAACACATAACCTCAGTTTTGGCGGTGTTGACTAAATAACTAGAAAAAGAGCCAAATTACACCAGTAAATGTTCTACTCTCGGAACAGAGGTCAAGGGATCTGCCATATAAATTAATAAGTCGTCGGCGTAAAGCGTGACTTTGAAGCTATAAGGCGAGGAGCTAAATGGAACTACTAAAGTATCCGGTCTCAGCTGTTGCGCGAGAGGCTCTATATAGATATCAAAAAGAAGAGGGGATAAATGGCAACCCTGCCGTGTCCCTCTTAGGATATTAAAACTGGGGGACAATATACCATTAAGGAAGATCCTGGCCGAAGCTCCCGCGTAGATTGCCCTAATTGTTTTAATAAATTTAGGGACAAACCCCATTGAGCTCAGAACCTCCCAGAGGTAGACCCAGTATACTCGGTCAAATGCCTTAGCGGCATCTAACGCTACTACAGCCAAAGGGGCAGATCTTTCTATGGCAAGATCTATCGTACCAATTAACTGCTGGGTCTGTTCCTGTATATATCTCTTGGGGATAAAGCCCTTCTGATCAGGGTGGATGAGCTGGGGGGGCGAGCTTAGCCAATCTCCCCGCTAAAATGCTCATAAAGATCTTATAATCCGCATTGAGCAGAGAGATTGGCCGATAAGAGTCCATCCTAGTGGGGCCCTTAGAAGGTTTTAAAATAAGGACTAGGGAGGCCTCATTCCAGGATTTAGGGACCTCACCGCCCTGGCTATAGATGGAATTACAAAACAGAAAAAGGGGGAGAAAGAGGGACGAAAGCTAGGTCCACCCTCCTAATGCAATAGTAGACCTACAAAACCGGTATGACCGGATAGGGACCTAGCTGGGGTGTAGATTTTCCACTCAAATGTGAGCTCGAAAATCAAGAGGAAGGAAAGCTTTCCTTTCTTGAGTCCCCTCACTCACCAGGGTTTCCCCATGGTGACATGCTTCATCATAGGGGCCATCTCAACCCGCTACGGGCTGAGGCGTGCTACGACTTGCGATGAGACGTAGGAGCACTAATCGTGAGGAGCTATGTGTAGTGTAGTGATGTGGTGGAGTGGAGTTTATTAAAAAGTACCTAACTAGTGGACAGAAAAAACTTTATTCAGGCTCCTAGTCGGTCTATTAAAAAATGGGGTTAGTCTCTAGTGAACCTAACCGAATGCATTAGGGGTCCCTAGTAGATGTCAACATGTTTCGAGCTTCCCCACAGCTCTTCTTCAGGACAACACAGGGTCCCGCCCTGTGTGTACCACTCCAAAGTGACCTACAGTGATATACGTGAAAAAACGAAATGCTGCAAAATAAGGCAATTGTTAATAATACATACGGTACAAAATTGTCACGTAGTATGGGTACATAATAGTCCCGTAGTATCTGTAAAAGGAATAAAGAAAGAACAATGGTTAATGTAACCCTACCCCTCTTGGGGGTGGGTGGAATAAAGCGTAATACTCAAGGGCTCCTTGCGATGCGTGCTTTCAAACTGCCAAAATGTGAAACACCATGCAGAGCTGCAGAATAACATGCTTGCCTAAAGTTATGGTGGAATTAAGGCATTGTTTAAAAATTAAAGAATAAAGAGGGGTTAAAATATGCACCTAGTAACTACACCGTGGACATGACAAACATATAGACATTACATATAACATAAACAACATACTGTATTTTAAGCAACAATGTGCCTCATGGTCTCAACCGGGGTGAGAGGGTTCCAACTGGAACTCTAGAAAAACGAAAAACGAAGAAGAAACGTTGTAAGTTGCCGTTTACGATCGAGGATCGTGTTAGAATCGAAAAATGCAGAAGAAGGCCGAACGCGCCGAGGGCAATCCCCGCAGCGTGCTCGGTTCCGTATACAACCTGAAAAACAATCCACTTACTTGTGTGATAACCTCTCGGTCAGTAGACCTAGCAAGATTCTCCCTCGAGACCGCATATTGGCGTGTCTCACTAGGGAGCCGGATTAAAAGGAAGTGTTTCCGTCTAGTCATGCTAGGATGACTAGAGTGCAAACCTTCCAAAATGGCCGTCCTGTAATGGGCTAATGGCGTAGTCCTGTTGGGAGTGAAAAAAACTTTACTTCATTTACGAAGATGGGGCAAAGGAACGTACTATTCATTGATAAATGAAGACATAAAACAGAAAAAACAGAAAAAACACACAAAACAGTGATTGGGACAAGTGATATCCCGTCCGCATTCAACATTTGGTCGTGAGCGATCGTGAAAGGTTGCTGTGTGTTTAGTTTTGGTTAGGCATAATTTGAAATTTAGAAGTTGCCAGATTTCTGCCAAAGAAAAAACGTGAGAGACCTCTTGGAGGTGCTAATTTAATAATAAACGGCCTCTGTTGATGATGGACCAGAGATATGAAGTTTATACAAAATGTCATTATTGCCTAAGAGATAAATGGTGTGTAATGCCACAGAGTTGATGGTACCTAAACAAATACAGGTTCTTGATCGGGGGTATGCCGCACAACCTGCGAGTTGTCAGTATCAATATATGGTGTGTTATATTAAACACAGGATAATCTGTAACATGTTTTTTCAACAGCTAGAGAATTCCGTGTAAGAGTAAAATTTTCTGGGCAAAAGACAAAACTGAGGTGTAGGTCATTATATAAATTGGCCCCACGGGACATTATCGTTCAGGGCCCGACTGTCTGCCCGTAGTTTGAAAACCCAATGTTGTTCTTTCTCATGGAGTCTCTTTTCTTGGTTCTCACTATACTTTATGTGTTCTAAGACCACCCACTTCATGTCGTTTGGTGTGTGCTTAGTTTCTATAAAGTGAGAAGTCATTTTTGTGGTGGCCCTCTGACATCTGATATTGCTACGGTGTTCCACTATTCGAGTACTGACTTTTCTGGTAGTCATACCAACATAGTGTAGATTACATATACAGGTAATCAGGTATACGACCCCTGTGGTGTTACAGTTAGTGAAGTTCCGTAGTTCCCAGGTCATATTGTTTTTGAGAAAGCAGTATTGAAGGAGGTATCTGATATTGACCCAAGGACCATTTAAGTATTCCACAATACGAGCAAAAAAGAACAAGAAGCGATACAACAACTGGCAAACAACAATAAGGTGACTATAAAACCAGCTGATAAGGGAGGAGCCATAGTGCTACAAAACTCCACTACTTATCGTACAGTCTGTCTCAACCTACTGGGAGATGAAAGAAATTACATCAAGATAAAAGAAGACCCTACTGAAAGACATTTTGTATAAACTTCATATCTCTGGTCCATCATCAACAGAGGCCGTTTATTATTAAATTAGCACCTCCAACAGGTCTCTCACGTTTTTCTTTGGCAGAAATCTGGCAACTTCTAAATTTCAAATTATGCCTAACCAAAACTAAACACACAGCAACCTTTCACGATCGCTCACGACCAAATGTTGAATACGGACGGGATATCACTTGTCCCAATCACTGTTTTGTGTGTTTTTCTGTTTTTCTGTTTTATGTCTTCATTTATCAATGAATAGTACGTTCCTTTGCCCCATCTTCGTAAATGAAGTAACGTTTTTTTTACTCCCAACAGGACTACGCCTTTAGCCCATTACAGGACGGCCATTTTGGAAGGTTTGCACTCTAGTCATCCTAGCAAGACTAGACGGAAACACTTCCTTTTAATCCGGCTCCCTAGTGAGACACGCCAATATGCGGTCTCGAGGGAGAATCTTGCTAGGTCTACTGACCGAGAGGTTATCACACAAGTAAGTGGATTGTTTTTCAGGTTGTATACGGAACCGAGCACGCTGCGGGGATTGCCCTCGGCGTGTTCGGCCTTCTTCTGCATTTTTCGATTCTAACACGATCCTCGATCGTAAACGGCAACTTACAACGTTTCTTCTTCGTTTTTCGTTTTTCTAGAGTTCCAGTTGGAACCCTCTCACCCCGGTTGAGACCATGAGGCACATTGTTGCTTAAAATACAGTATGTTGTTTATGTTATATGTAATGTCTATATGTTTGTCATGTCCACGGTGTAGTTACTAGGTGCATATTTTAACCCCTCTTTATTCTTTAATTTTTAAACAATGCCTTAATTCCACCATAACTTTAGGCAAGCATGTTATTCTGCAGCTCTGCATGGTGTTTCACATTTTGGCAGTTTGAAAGCACGCATCGCAAGGAGCCCTTGAGTATTACGCTTTATTCCACCCACCCCCAAGAGGGGTAGGGTTACATTAACCATTGTTCTTTCTTTATTCCTTTTACAGATACTACGGGACTATTATGTACCCATACTACGTGACACTTTTGTACCGTATGTATTATTAACAATTGCCTTATTTTGCAGCATTTCGTTTTTTCACGTATATCACTGTAGGTCACTTTGGAGTGGTACACACAGGGCGGGACCCTGTGTTGTCCTGAAGAAGAGCTGTGGGGAAGCTCGAAACATGTTGACATCTACTAGGGACCCCTAACGCATTCGGTTAGGTTCACTAGAGACTAACCCCATTTTTAATAGACCGACTAGGAGCCTGAATAAAGTTTTTCTGCCCACTAGTTAGGTACTTTTAATAAACTCCACTCCACCACATCACTGCACTACACATAGCTCCTCACGATTAGTGCTCCTACGTCTCATCGCAAGTCGTAGCACGCCTCAGCCCGTAGCGGGTTGAGATGGCCCCTATGATGAAGCATGTCACCATGGGGAAACCCTGGTAAGTGAGGGGACTCAAGAAAGGAAAGCTTTCCTTCCTCTTGATTTTCGAGCTCACATTTGAGTGGAAAATCTACACCCCAGCTAGGTCCCTATCCGGTCATACCGGTTTTGTAGGTCTACTATTGCATTAGGAGGGTGGACCTAGCTTTCGTCCCTCTTTCTCCCCCTTTTTCTGTTTTGTGATATACAGCGTAAGCTGTGGGAGTTATAGAATCCCTTATCCCCTTTTTTTCCCCCCCTTTTTTTTGTGTACCTAGACTCCTACTCCCCAAACATGACTGAAATCACTGGATTAACGTTCTCAGAAGAAGAGATAGAGAGAACAATTGCATCTATGCTACCTTTTGCAGGGGAACCTAACAGAGACACCAATGAATCAGGACAAGTCTGGGACGAACTTACAGAATTAAAAAGGAACCAAATTAAGACCATGATACACGGTATCATGATGACCGAATATCTCAGATCCAACTCCGCCCACGGGGGTTGATTGTACGCAATGAGCCTTTTATATTTCAACAGGATAAAATTTTCAAAAAGGATTGGTCGCTAATTTCCTGGCATTGCACCAGAGATTGGCTCGTGCTTATTATAAAGACCGCGGCACGTTTGTCAGATGAAATGAAAAGCGAAATACATAAGATGGAGATTCATCTAAAGACTTTTCAAAACTTCACAGAACTGAAAAAACGCCTTGAAGAACTGAACAAATCAATGACCGACTTTGAAATAAGTCTTAATGACACTAAATACATCAAATTGAAAAAAGATCAAAAATCATTCTCCCATGAGAAAGTCTATCCATACACCAGAGATGACTATGTGCCATCAGGAAGGAATCCAGGCTATAACACGGACAGTGATGGATCTGACACAGGCTCGGACCATTCGGATACTGACTATAATTACACCTACAGAAACAGAACCAGACGTCCACGAGGTGGACGGTCAAGAAATCAAGGGGCAGCCAATTTCAGATGGCCACAGTTCCACGGACCACCACCACCGTATGGGGACCCCACCCATTCTTCTATGGACCATCGCCATTTCACCAACAAGTATACCCACAACAACCTCAAGCCTACTGGGACCAGGCAGAACAACCACACCAGTCTTTTTAGGACGGGGCAAGGGACCCCAAAGAGGAAAGATCAGAAAAAACCAACAAGTACAGTGGGCACAACCCCTGGAAGTCTCGAGGAGCCACACCAGGAGCATGGGTCCGCCGAACCTCCCGTCAGGCAGCAACCACCCAGTCTAGTAGTGAATCTATCAGACATCAACCTTACCTCCACACAACAATCCGTCCTAGAGAAAGGACTGGGTTTCGTACCAACGCCAAGTATGGATAAATTTAAACTCTGCTGTGAACTCAACGAGTTCATTCGCAAGATAAAATTGCAAGTCTTTTTAAGGATAAACCTCTCGATGACACCCAACAGAGTGATACAGGTCTGCACAGAAAATCGACTTTCACTCCCCAGCAGCAAGTCTCCCGGTGGAACTACTGGCTTTTGAGAAAGCAGTATTGAAGGAGGTATCTGATATTGACCCAAGGACCATCAAAGTATTCCACAATACGAGCAAAAAAGAACAAGAAGCGATACAACAACTGGCAAACAACAATAAGGTGACTATAAAACCAGCTGATAAGGGAGGAGCCATAGTGCTACAAAACTCCACTACTTATCGTACAGTCTGTCTCAATTTACTGGGAGATGAAAGAAATTACATCAAGATAAAAGAAGACCCTACTGAAAGGTTACGCATTGAAATCGCATACTTGATTGAGGAATCAATAGCCAACAATTGGATTACCAAAAAGGAAGCAGATTTCCTGGAAAATACTAAACCCACTACCCCGTATTTCTATACCATCCCCAAAATCCATAAATCTATGGATAATCCACCAGGGAGACCAATAGTCTCGGGGATAGGCTCAATTTTAGAACCCCTCTCTAGATTTGCCGACGCTTTCCTGCGGCCTTTAGTACAAAGTACCAGTACGTACTTGCAGGACACGAAAGCGGTCCTCTGTCTTCTCCAAGACTTACCTTTTGACCCCCTAACGAATATTCTGATTGGCCTAGATGTGGAAAGTCTGTATACCAGCCTACCACACAAAGCAACACTTGACATCCTGGAGGAAATATTATTTCAAGAATCATGGCGTTACCACACACCCAGACATGTAGTTCTTGAATGTTGCCGGCTGGCCCTTACAGAAAACTACTTCAGATTTGAAGACACACTGTTTCGCCAACAGCATGGGACCAGCATGGGAAGCACTTTTGCGCCGAGTGTAGCGGGACTTTATGTCCATTACCTTGAAAAGCAAAAGATATTGCATGACACAAACCCACATTTTGCTCATCTCCAACTTTGGAAACGTTACATTGATGATGTTTTCATAATATGGAGAGGCAATGAAGCGGAAGCAAGAGATTTTATTATCTGGCTAAACCTGCAAGACCCTTTTTTAAAATTCACTTTCACCATGAGCAGATCTAAAATGGTTTTCCTTGATTTGAATATCAAAGCCCAGAATGGTCTCTTAACAACTACAACTCATTTCAAACCTACAGCTAAAAACTGTCTCCTAATATTTGACAGCTTCCACCCAAGACATTTGAAAGAGAATCTTCCCTTCGGACAATTTTTGCGCCTAAGACGTAACTGTACTGAAAGGGATGATTACACTATTCAAGCGAGAGACCTGGCAGACAAGCTTATAGCAAGGAAATATCCTAGACAGTTAGTTTCAAAAGCCAAGAAAAGAGCCCTGAATAATCACAGAGAGGCCCTCCTTGAACCTCGACAATCAGCAATGAAAGAGAAACGACCAATATGTATAACTACCTACAACGTTGCATCCAACAAAGTAATGAAAATAGTGAACAAACATTGGAGGACACTCAATAGTGGTGATTTAAACATACCGAAACCTATGTTCAGTCACAAAAAAGGCAAAAATCTGAGAAACCATTTTGTCCACACACGCCCAAGAAATATGGGAAAATCAGATGGACTACAAAAGGTGTTCCAACCATTACCAGAAGGACACTATCCCTGTAACAATTGCAGTGTTTGCCATCTAACTGCTGCCACTAAGAAAGTGGAATTCAACAACAATATGACCTGGGAACTACGGAACTTCACTAACTGTAACACCACAGGGGTCGTATACCTGATTACCTGTATATGTAATCTACACTATGTTGGTATGACTACCAGAAAAGTCAGTACTCGAATAGTGGAACACCGTAGCAATATCAGATGTCAGAGGGCCACCACAAAAATGACTTCTCACTTTATAGAAACTAAGCACACACCAAACGACATGAAGTGGGTGGTCTTAGAACACATAAAGTATAGTGAGAACCAAGAAAAGAGACTCCATGAGAAAGAACAACGTTGGGTTTTCAAACTACGGGCAGACAGTCGGGGCCTGAACGATAATGTCCCGTGGGGCCAATTTATATAATGACCTACACCTCAGTTTTGTCTTTCGCCCAGAAAATTTTACTCTTACACGGAATTCTCTAGCTGTTGAAAAAACATGTTACAGATTATCCTGTGTTTAATATAACACACCATATATTGATACTGACAAATCGCAGGTTGTGCGGCATACCCCCGATCAAGAACCTGTATTTGTTTAGGTACCATCAACTCTGTGGCATTACACACCATTTATCTCTTAGGCAATAATGACATTTTGTATAAACTTCATATCTCTGGTCCATCATCAACAGAGGCCGTTTATTATTAAATTAGCACCTCCAACAGGTCTCTCACGTTTTTTCTTTGGCAGAAATCTGGCAACTTCTAAATTTCAAATTATGCCTAACCAAAACTAAACACACAGCAACCTTTCACGATCGCTCACGACCAAATGTTGAATGCGGACGGGATATCACTTGTCCCAATCACTGTTTTGTGTGTTTTTTCTGTTTTATGTCTTCATTTATCAATGAATAGTACGTTCCTTTGCCCCATCTTCGTAAATGAAGTAAAGTTTTTTTCACTCCCAACAGGACTACGCCATTAGCCCATTACAGGACGGCCATTTTGGAAAGTTTGCACTCTAGTCATCCTAGCATGACTAGACGGAAACACTTCCTTTTAATCCGGCTCCCTAGTGAGACACGCCAATATGCGGTCTCGAGGGAGAATCTTGCTAGGTCTACTGACCGAGAGGTTATCACACAAGTAAGTGGATTGTTTTTCAGGTTGTATACGGAACCGAGCACGCTGCGGGCATTGCCCTCGGCGCGTTCGGCCTTCTTCTGCATTTTTTGATTCTAACACGATCCTCGATCGTAAACGGCAACTTACAACGTTTCTTCTTCGTTTTTCTAGAGTTCCAGTTGGAACCCTCTCACCCCGGTTGAGACCATGAGGCACATTGTTGCTTAAAATACAGTATGTTGTTTATGTTATATGTAATGTCTATATGTTTGTCATGTCCACGGTGTAGTTACTAGGTGCATATTTTAACCCCTCTTTATTCTTTAATTTTTAAACAATGCCTTAATTCCACCATAACTTTAGGCAAGCATGTTATTCTGCAGCTCTGCATGGTGTTTCACATTTTGGCAGTTTGAAAGCACGCATCGCAAGGAGCCCTTGAGTATTACGCTTTATTCCACCCACCCCCAAGAGGGGGTAGGGTTACATTAACCATTGTTCTTTCTTTATTCCTTTTACAGATACTACGGGACTATTATGTACCCATACTACGTGACACTTTTGTACCGTATGTATTATTAACAATTGCCTTATTTTGCAGCATTTCGTTTTTTCACGTATATCACTGTAGGTCACTTTGGAGTGGTACACACAGGGCGTGACCCTGTGTTTTCCTGAAGAAGAGCTGTGGGGAAGCTTGAAACATGTTGACATCTACTAGGGACCCCTAACGCATTCGGTTAGGTTCACTAGAGACTAACCCCATTTTTTAATAGACCGACTAGGAGCCTGAATAAAGTTTTTTCTGCCCACTAGTTAGGTTCTTTTTAATAAACTCCACTCCACCACATCACTGCACTACACATAGCTCCTCACGATTAGTGCTCCTACGTCTCATCGCAAGTCGTAGCACGCCTCAGCCCGTAGCGGGTTGAGATGGCCCCTATGATGAAGCATGTCACCATGGGGAAACCCTGGTGAGTGAGGGGACTCAAGAAAGGAAAGCTTTCCTTCCTCTTGATTTTTGAGCTCACATTTGAGTGGAAAATCTACACCCCAGCTAGGTCCCTATCCGGTCATACCGGTTTTGTAGGTCTACTATAGATGGAATTAAACAGGGCTTCCAGGAATGGTATCAGTTCGTCAATCAAAAGGCTATACACTTCATTTGGAAGGGCATCGGTACCCTCGGCTTTACCCTTCCTGCCCTTACTTATGCTCAAGCGAATCTCCTCCTTAGTGATTGGATCATCAAGGGCCTTGCAGCTTGCATCTGTTAAATTAGGAAGCTGCAACTTCCTCAGCCAACACTTAATATACTCCGGATCAGGAGAGATTTCTTCCCCATATAGGCTGGAAAAAAGGGACAATAGACAGGCCTGCATATCTTCCTGCTTCACTGAAGTGCCACCCCTATCGTTCACAACCAACTTTTCAATAAAGTTCCTGGACCTGTCTGTCCGAGCCATCCAGGCCAGTAGTGCACCAGCTTTTTCCCTATATTCAAAATTCTGCATGGACTTTACATCCCACTGGACTCTACATTTTTGATCGATAGCCCCTATATTTCATCCTTGTGTCCTCAAGTTGGTTCCGCAACCTTACCTGGACATCGGGGGGCTGCATTCTGGCTTGAAGCAGGCTGCCCTCTAATAGGCCCACTCTATCCTCTAGATCTTTTAGAGTTGAGCGTTCGGCCCTTTTCTGAGCAGAAGACTGACTTTGCAGTTCCCCTCTGAGGAAGGCCTAAAACGTGTCCCATACAATATCTAGGGAGGCAGAACAAAGGTTGTCCTGAAAGAACAGCCTACATACTCGTTTTAATACCCCACCTACCTCAGGATCAAATACAGTGGCTCTCCTTAAAGTCCATCTGGGTCTCGCAGGACTAGAATACCCAACCAAGGAAAAAATCATAGCTCTATGGTCTGAAATACGGGCTGGTAATATGCGTATAGATGTTATTTCTTCCGCCATGATCCTATCAATAAAGAAATAATCCAGTCTACAAAAGTGGCCATGTTTTTTACTATGAAAAGTAAAACCCTGCCCTGTACCCATCTTATGTCTCCAAACGTCCAGAAGGCCTAATTCTCCGGACCCAGGAGGTGTTATCATAACGACCACTATTGGATCTATCCTGAACAGAGTCCAGCAGGACATTGAAATCTCCCCCATTATAATAGGGGCCGTAACCTCCATTAGATTCCATTCCAGATTGGATAAATGAGAGGGATCATCAATGTTAGGTCCATAGAAAACCACACAAACTAATTCTACCCCTCCGCCCCCCCCCCACAGTCCAGGGTAACTATCAGCCACCTCCCGGATTTATCAGACTTAGAAGCCTTAATAACGCAGCCTGCTCCTCTCTTAATTAGAATCACAACCCCCCTACAAAGCAGACCGTTCCGAGACTAAAAAATGATCTACCCAACGACACTTGGAGAATACTGTGTTACCTTCTAGAGTATCTAAGTGGGTCTCCTGAATCAAGCAGATATGGGCACTACTCTCTTCCAGATACTTCTTTGCCAACCTCTGCCTGCGTTTACACCTGAGCCTGTTGACATTCCAGGTTAGGATTTTTAACTCATTAATCCCCCACATCTAACCTATCAAAGACAACAATAACCATGGACTGGCTACGCAAAACACTTAAGAAACTAAGATGATAGAGGGAAAAATGTTTTTCAATTTTTTCCCACTGCTCCCCACCTCGTGACCCCCCCTTAACCTCCCACCCATTCACCCTCCGTGCCCTCCGTACCCCCCCCAGGGGAACCCCCCCAACTGAAATAGGCATAAAGCCTAACGGTCTCCGAGTCGGCAAAAGAAGAAACTGACGTCTTATCAATAGTTTGCGTTAGCATAGGTACCTCCTGTTCTAAAGCCTCCGTTCTCAGGGAAACCTCCTTCAGTTTCTGTGTCAACGCAGCACAGGATGCCTGTATAGCAACCTGATTCTGCTTCAAAATTGCAAATTTGCTCTTCATTTCCTCCTTAAAGGCTAGAAGAATGCCCACCAGTGTTTCTGAGTTTGCCTGAGAGGATTGACTAGCCACAGGTATTGATGGCATAGGTTGGGAGGGCCCCAGCCTAATATGAAGATCTTCGCTGCATATCCCTAATACCTCTGCTGCCTCTAGGGCCTGAAATCGATTAGATGTAGGAATGGAGATAGAGGAAGGAGCCACATCTTGAGATATCTCCAACGAAGGAGAGTGACAGGTATTACCGCATTAAGGCCTTGAGTTACACCGACTGGCGATTCCAATCTGGGGGGACCAAGAGCTTCAGAGGCAGCAGCAGGGGAAATCAGAACTTTATAAAAAAGACTTCAAGGAGGGGGTGACCTTAACCTTAGATACAACACCCTTCTTCCCTCTGCCTCTACTCCTGGGGGACTTGGGCAGTAGTAGTAGAAGATATAACTTTCTCTACTTTCCCTCCTTCCTTGGCTGGCTCCAGAGATTTACTCCCTCCTTTCGACGCAGATTTTGGGTCAAAGCCAGAATGAGGAGGGGGCAGGGTTTCCAACCCTTGAAGAGATGTCACCAGAACCCCCCCTAGTATGGAGAGTGTACCTGCATACCTTCCCAGTTGCAACGGAGGGTCTATTCTGTATAATCTCCCCCTCTCCATATGCTGCAAGACAGACCCCCAACTAAACCCTAATGGGCTATTCATAGCTCCTTCTGCAGTCCCCTTTTCTTGTGGTGCAAAGGAGATCACTTCAGCATCCTCCATTATGGGGCATAAGGCAACAACTTGCTTATAGGTATTGCCAGCCAAATTACAAAGAGTGTTGCCATATATTGCCCTCTCCCTTTATGGGAAGATCTTACCGCCATCGTCACTTGGAACACCAGTCCATCCTACATGCCTCTGAGCCAGGAGCAGTCCCCTAGAGGGATCCAATCCACATGGAGCACCCCTGCAGGTGCTGACTCTTCCTCTGCTGCCCCAGGAACAAGAGCGCGCGATTCGGCAGCTGTGCGGCCTCCCGGAAGCTCCCTCCCAGCAGGGAACTCGGCGCTACGAAGGGACAGGGCAATCATCCCCCAGCTCGAGCACCATCGAGGGGAGACGGAGGTGCCTCTCGTGCTCCCCTCGCACCGCAGTGAAGAAAAAAAGCGGGACGGACCAGCAAATAACGGGCAGAAAAGAAGGTATGCGGGCCCGACATGGGGGTGAGCCATAGAGGGTGAAGAGAGCCCCACTTAGTTCATAGGAAGCCGACCGGAGACCAGCGACCATTTACGCGGCGGCCGCCATGTTCCCCTTACCACCTCTCAGTACTGGAGACAAGTCCAAGGATTCTGTCTCGATCTTTTTCTGCATACTTTACTAGGATCTGTATCATTACTTTTGAAGATTGTGCACTGTTGTCTGCCCACTCTCGTAACATTTCAGGGTCTGGGTTTTCACAAGTGAGCACAATCAATATACGTAGACCCCTGGGGACCCTGCCAACTTCTAGATACTTTTAAAGTGACTTACATTCCCACCACTTGGAGATCTTGCTTTTATTTAATTTCCCCAGCCTTCGCAGCTTAGTGCGCTGATCCACTTCCTGATATGGCATGTCGACATGCCTTAATACAGTCTCATTAGTCACATTCATTTGTGCCCTATTCTATAGACCCCCACAGCATATGCCCACTTTTCCCCAGCTAGTGGGTGATTTGATTGCTGAGGTGGTGGTCAACAACTCCAGAATTTTAATTATTGGAGATTTTAACTTTTGGCCTAATGATCTACGAGAAAGCCCCTGCTCCGTTGATTTCGCAGAACTTCTAGTAGGAATGAACTGCGCCCAGCATGTAAAGGTAGCCACCCATGCTAAAGGGCACACTTTAGACCAGGTTTGGACTGCTAACTTAGAAATCTCCCATCTAAAGGTTATTCCCTGTACATGGTCTGATCACTACCTTATCACCTTTATTATTCCTAATGTCCATCTAAATAATACTCCTCAGCCAGGCGATTTTATGGCAAGAAACTGGAGGCGAGCAGATATCGACGATCTCTGCTCCTTGCTAACAGCCTCAACCCCAACTACCCTGGAAGAGTCCCCCCATGCCCAAGCGGAAAATATTAACATCTGGCTAGACTCAGCCAGAGACAGAGTAGCTCCCCTGAGGAAAGTCAAAATAAAGAGGCCCCATGATGCTCAACGCTGGTTCTCGGCAGATCTGAAAGAAAAAAAAATAGCACTGAGGAAGGCAGAACGCAAATGGCGACGTGACTACTGCCCTAATCAAAAGACCGCTTTTGTATCTCTATTAAGAGATTACAAAACAGCAATACTTCAAACCAAGGCAGAATACTTCTCTGCTAAAGTACTAAACTCTACCAATAAAGCTAAGGACATATTCTCTATAGTGGACGAACTCTCCAAATTAGACCGAGTCACTGCTAAACCTACTCCATCGCAATTTCTATGCGACTCGATCAACAATTACTTTATTGAGAAAATTGCTACTATTAAAGCTAGCATTCCCAAATCTATTACATCCCTGGCCCCCCACCCCTCTTGTAAAAATCCGGTGCATCTAAATCACATTCCATCCATCACTAGAGATGTTTTCCTCGCTTTACTTAAGAAAGTTGGATCTGGCTCTCCCACAGAGAGCTGTCCCCCCTTTATTCTCAGGGAAATCTTCTTGCGCCACCCGGATCCCCCCCTACTGCTCCTTAACAACTCCCTGGCCCAAGGGATTGTCCCCAACCTCTTTAAGATGGCGGAAGTCGTCCCCATCCTTAACCGCTTCGGTGCTCATGACGAGACCAGCTCGTCATGAGTCACAGTGGAGCTGTGCTCATGACGAGCTGGTCTCGTCATCACGGCTGCGCGCCGCCCACGCGGGATTAATTCCCCGCCTGTGCGGGAGAATTAATAAGTGGGTGGGGTCGTGACGAGACCAGCTCGTCATGAGCACAGCTCCACTGTGACTCATGACGAGCTGGTCTCGTCACGAGCACTGCGGCGCCGCGCTCACTCCCCCCGCCCCCCCACACCCGTGGGGGAATTACCCCCGCAGGGAAGGGGTTAAGAAACCCAGCCTAGACCCAGCTGTACCCAGCAGTTACCGTCCCATCTCCCTGCTACCCTATTTGAGCAAGGCCTTAGAAGCCCACGTAGCTACCTGTCTTAGCTCCTTTATAGAGCAAACTCACTATTTGGATTCTCATCAGGCGGGTTTCAGACCCGAACACTCTACTGAGTCCGTTATTCTGGCAGTTATGGACAAACTGAGAAGGGGGGCTGATCAGGGGACTACTCAGGCCCTGGTGCTCCTCGATCTGTCAGCTGCCTTCGACACGGTCGATCATCAACTCTTGATCGACCGTGCGGCAGGGCAGGGATACAGGGCATCCCCTTGAAATGGATCATCTCCTTTCTCAGCAACCGTTCTCAATCGGTGCAATTGGCTAGCTTTAGGGCAGAGGAAAAGAAATTATCCTGTGGAGTTCCGCAGGGCTCCTCCCTGTCACCCTTATTTTTCAATCTGTATATTTTTCCTCTGGTCTCAGCCCTGCGAAAAAGAGAGGTCGTAGTCTTTAATTATGCAGACGACCTCCAGCTGATATTCAACATCGATTCCTCTGCAGCATCTGTGTCCAGCTTTCAATCCACCATGACCTTCATCAGTGACTGGATGAACACTAACCAGCTCAAGCTAAATCCAGACAAAACGGAGCTGATCCTTACTGGTGGTCTGGCCAACCCCTGGAACTCCAACTTTTGGCCACCACTACTAGGGAGCCACCCCTCCCAGCTAGCTCGGTAAAAAGCTTGGGAATTGTCATCAGCAGCGATCTAACTATGAAGGCTCAGATCAGCTCCGTGGTCTCTGCGTGTTTTTTCCATCTCCGAAGAATTCGGAAAATCAGCAGATTCCTTTCCACCGCAGCACTGACCCAAGTGGTTCTGGCCCTGGTCACTTCGCGTATTGATTACGCAAATTCCCTATATACCGGCATATCGGCATACCAGTTACACCGGCTGCAACTAGTCCAGAATCATGCAGCTAGACTCATTTTCGGTCAACCTAAACACCAGCATGTGAGCCCGCTGTTGAGAAGCCTTCATTGGCTCCCCCTACCTCAACGCTCCCTATTTAAACTGGGCTGTACCATCCATAAAGCCCTATCAGGACGCGGGCCCGCCTTCATTGCCTCCAATATACATCGGTACATCCCCTCTCGCAATCTACATTCCTCTAAAAAAAACTTACTGACCCCCCAAACCTTCAAACGTAAGAAACATGGAGGTCTCAGATACACGACCTTGGCCCCTCAGTTCTGGAACTCCCTCCCCTCTAATCTGCGTAATGCCGATTCTTACATGAAGTTCAGGAAACTACTTAAGACCTGGCTATTCACCCAGGCATATAATTGATAACTCATACTACTATGCAACCGCCACCGTCTTCTCCTAGCGCCAAGAAATCGCCTGGTGAACGTGCGCTCTAGAAATACATTTTAACAAAAATAACAATAACAATAACTCCTGTTGTCATCAAACAATATCTTGGCCGCTTCTTCATGCTCTTTTAACCAGTTTACTGCCATAATTGTATCAAGAATTATCCTGTTACATCATGCTCCAGCACCTCTAATTGATCCTTAGTTCGCCGTGTACTTAACGGCTCCCTCTCCCTTCGCCTCACAATCTTGTACTTGTGCACAGTGAGAAAACAGAAAAATCACCTACCTGCCCTTCCAGGCGTCCTCCGACACTCCGGCGGCAGGTTTCCTATTCTTCTGTGTACCACCGTCTCTCTTCACTTCGGGCAAGGGAGCTACGCGGTAATGACTCGCTGCAATTGCTTCCGCATTAGCTGGTATTACGCGCAGCTCCAGAACAAGGTCATGTCGGCTTTGCCGAGACCAGCTATCTCGCCAATACTTGCTCGCAACTCCTGCTACGGCATTACACACAGGTACGGACACTACTGGGGATCAGTTCTTAAATATAAATTTTATTCCTTCTCAGTATGGCATAATGCGCTTCAGCAGACACAGCTGCTTTGTTCACATGACAAAGACGGTCAAGTTAATGAATTAAATACACGTCACTTAGTTTACCACTCCTCCTACTGCATGGAGATTATATAGCTATATATATATATATATATATATATTTTCTCCCAGCCCAGATGTGAAGCCCAGTGGGCTAGATACAGGGGGAAACCAGGGAAACAGACCCTGATGACACCTCGCACCCCTTGCTGCAATATATGTGGTAAGTGGACTTGCCTGAGCTGCTGTCCTCAAATGATATCTCCACGCTAAGCACTTATGAAAATGCAGACCCTTGACAGGGCGTAACGGAAGGCAAACTGGGTTTGAGAATTGCAAAGAGCTGAACACCCGGCTGACTGTGGTCGGATTTTGCCACTGACAGCACGTGACGGCACGGCGCAGCAAGCAAAAGACCCACAAATGATACACGAAATGTGGAACAAATCAAACATTTCCCCAAATCAAGAGATCTGGGTTAAATCCATTGTTATTTTGCTCACCATGCCACCCCAGTTTTTTTTTTCTTTCAAATATCTTTATTGTTTATTTAAAAGACAAAATATATTAATAATACACTAGCAATACAACATATCAGCATCAAATATATAATACCAAAGAATTTAAAAGTAAAGAAGATTTCATAATCAAAAGTCAATGACCTGGGATAAAAACAAAAAAGAAATGTAAACATATCATTATGTGCACATGTGAGCAAATAAATATATAACAGGTAGTATATGTTAAAAAATTCATTGAATAAAACAAATCCCAGAAATATGGAACAGGCAAAGCAACAATATATATCATTACGGAGATATATACTAGTTGTAATGCTTAATAACTAAGATTGATCAGCAAAAGGAAACAGGGGAGAAGAAAAGAAAAAAGAGTACTGGGGAAAAGACAGAGAGAAAAGGGACGAGTCAAAGAGATGGGAGGGGACATCTGCTCCAATGAAGAAAGATAAATTAAGAAATGGAATCAAAAGGATACTGAGCTACCAACCCCCAGAGGACAAATTCATATAGTTGTCCAGAGACCGCCAAACATTACTAGAAATGGAGGGCGAGTAATGTTTCTTTTCAATAAAAGTGTGAGCACCACGAAGGTATGAGACCCATGCCCACCAGGTATGATAAGATAGAAGATGAAAAGATTTCCATTCAGTTAGTATAATTTTAACAGCAATGGATAGAAGTAGATCTGATAGCTCCTGATCCGTGTTGTCACTGGGTAAAGGAATAGATGTAGCCCATGGACCCAATAGAATCATAGGCAAAGAAAGATCTATAGATATCTTAAAGATTAATGATAAGTGTTTCCGTATCAGGCCCCAGAAAGATTGCAATAACGTACATTCAAAAAACATATGTTGATGGGTGCCTGGTTCTAAGTTACAATTCCAGCAAAAGGTCACTATCTCGTAGTTTCAACTTGTTTAAATGAGCAGGGGTCCAATGAATGAGATTCAATGTAAAGAATTTGGATTGAATAAGTGAGGAGCAATCTTATTACGTAGGGATAATTTCCCAATCAATTGCCAGGTCTCTTGGGAAATATGTTTAATAAAGTCTTCTTCAAAATGATGAGACCATTTATCATATGTAATTGTAGATTGTGAAGGGAGTGGAGCGGATAAAAATTTATAACTTTTAGATGCTGTGTGTCCTGAGCGCATCCACATAGAAAGAAGTGAAACAGTAACCGAATCTGTAGAAAGGGATATTTTAGAAAGTATAACCTTTAGTTTAAAAAAGAGTAAAAGTCCAGGTTGCTAAGATTATATTTCCTAGCTAAAAAAGAGAAGGGAAGAGGGTCATGATTAGAATCATAAAGATCTTTTACCAGACTGATACCATTGGCAGCCCACGAAGAGGCCGTGCCAGGATCAATGTCAGTAACAATTTTAGGATTGTGCCATAGAGAGGACCATCATGATTTATGAATAGGTTTGGATACTTTTTATCAAAATATTTCAATGCATTTATTGTATCTAATATAATACGACGAGAATGGTCAAAGACAAGCTTAGAAGCTGTGAGAAAGGAAGGAGTGGAAAAAGTAGTACACAACTCACGTTCGATATAAATCCAAGGAGGTATGTGATGGGAATCCAGTAAGAACCAAAGAGCACCTTGAGACACTAGGAAGGCGATTTGATATAAGTTCCAATCCGGAAGATTACAGCCACCCAAGCTAGCTGCCTTTCTAAGGTATTTATAAGCAATTCTAGCTCTCTTATCGTTCCATAAAAATTTTGAAGAAATTGAATCAATCTCATGGAAGAAGGCAGAAGAAAGCTTTACCGGTAACATGGAGGATAAAAAACGTAATAATCGGGGTTGTCATCATTCTGAGTGTTTGTAATCTTCCCCACCAAGAAATATATTTGGGAGACCAAGAAGATAAAAGATCTTTAACTTTAGCTATGATATGGGATTCATTATAAGCGATAGTATCTGAAAGGTCCTTACAAAACCAAATCCCTAAATATTTAATACGAGTCGATTGCCATTTAAAACCTGAGTCACCCATGTGAGAAGGAAAGCACAACGAATTGAGGGGGAACATTTCCGTTTTATCTTTGTTAAGAGTGTACCCGGAGACAAGCAAAAAATCCCTAATAATGTTAGAAATAACAGGAATCGCTGTTGCAATATCCTCTGAAAAAATAAGGACGTCATCAGCGTAAGAGGCTGCTTTTAAGTGTATGCAATCCAAATTGGAAACCTTTAATACCCTGCTTCAAGTTAAGTAGACGAAGGAGTGGGTCTATAGACAAGAGAAAAAGAAGAGGTGAGAGAGGGCACCCTTATCTAGTGCCTTGTCGAAGATTAAAAAAGGAAGATGTAGGGCCATTAATTCTGATATTAGCTTTTGGTTGCGCATAGAGAGACATTACCATCTTAATAAAAGAATCGCCAAGATTAAGGGATTCTAAAACTGCTTGTAAGAAAGGCCAGAGACTTTGTCAAAAGCCTTTTCGGCGTCAAGGGCAATCGCCGCCGAAGGTAAGACAGAGAGTTTTGCTTTTTCTAAAATATGGCAAAAGGTCTGAATATTATCTCTAGCAAGTCTTCCCTTCACGAAACCAGTTTGGGAATCATGGATAAGATTAAGAATATGACTCTCTAAGCACCTAGCCAAGATCTTGGCAAACATTTTAGCCTCCTTAATTAATAATGAAATTATGCAAAACTTTTTTAGATCGGAATGATCTTTACCATCCTACGAGATCACTACTAAAGTGGCCTCAGCAGCTGAGCCAGAAACCTTACCAGAAAGAACAAAATTATCAAAAATCGTCTTAAGATATTTAACTATAGAGGGGGTAAAAGTTTTATAAAAGACGATAAGAAACCCATCTGGTCCCGGAGCCTTTCCCGAACGAGTATTCTTAATAGCCTGAATAATCTCATCAGTATCAATCGGTTTCCCCAATTCGATCATGTCAGAATACGAAATAGTGTTAGTAGGGATCAAATTAAGAAACTGTTGACAAGTAAATTTGGAGCATTGATCTTTAGGTGTGTATAGCGTTTCGTAAAAGTCTCGAAAGACTCCAAGTATTTTTTGAGTATGGAATTTCTTTGAACCATTCTTATCAATAATATGAGAAACATAAGTAGCTTTAATATTCGTATTTTGGTATTTTAGGGTGGCAGCCAACAACTTACCAGCTCTATTCCGAAGTAATAAATGTCGGGATTTTTGAGCGTGTACACCAATATAAGCTCTTTTAGTGACTATAGAATTAAAAGAGTATTTCAACTGCTTGATATCCTGTAAGAGAGACTTGTCATTAGAGTGTCTATATAGCTCCTCTTTGCATTTGATATCATCCCCCAGAGATTGAAGAGATTTCCTAATGTCGCTGTTCCTTTTTGACATTTTTTTAATAATGTGACCCCGTATAGTACATTTAAATGCATCCCACAAAACTATTGGGGAGTTCACCGAAGACTCATTATCTTTGAAGAAATTATCAATCTCCTCATTAAGTTCTTTAACTTCATCATTATCTTCCAAAATTTCTGTATTGAGACGCCAATTGCGAGGGCCTCTCGTATCTGTGAGATTAAGGATAGTTAAAGAAACCACCGCGTGGTCAGAAACGACTATTGGGTGAATCATAACATTTATAGTATGTTTCAAAGGAGAGACATCTATCAAAAGATAATCAATACGAGAGAAGCTAGAGTGTGGGGAGGAGAAAAACGTGAAATCACTACCCGTAGGATTATGTAGTCTCCATGCGTCAACAAGATGATGAGACGAACACATATTGAGCATGTGTTTATGTGCCCTAGAGGGTCTAAAATTAAAAGCAGAATGCCTATCTAGAATAGGATCAAGGGGAAGATTAAAATCTCCGCCAACAATTGTTCTTGAATTCTGTGGAATATCAGAAAGTTTTTTATTTATATTACGCCAAAAAAGTGGATCATCAATTTTTGGGGCATATAAATTCATAATATATAGATCATCCGACCCATTAGTCAAACGAGTTAGTAACCATCTGCCACTGGTATCATGTTCAGCTGTAACAATGGACAGCCCAGAGCTTTTGGAAATAAGAGTAACAACCCCATTCCTCTTACAAGTAACATTAAGAACCCAATCCTTCCATAAAAGAAGAGCTTTTTTAAAGGCTATCTTAGTCTCTTGAAGCAAAACCACATCGCCAGATAAACTTTTGCAATAATCTAAAATTTTGGCCCTCTTAACAGGGTGATTCAACCCCCGAACATTAAGTGAAACTACATTTAAACCAGACATAGATATGTATGAAGTAACATGAATGAATGCATCTGATAAAAAGAGAAAGGGGCAACCAAGATAAATAAGAAACTAAAGGAAGTAAAGCATGTATCCAAAAATAAAATGAAGCAGATGTCCCAAGAAATAGGGCGAAGAGCAAGGAAGGGAATGAGAATGAGAAGAAAGAAAAGAAAGAACAAAAAGAAACTCCAGAGAAAAACCGGAGTATCACAACCAAAAACAACCCCACCAGGGGATGTCTGTAGGAGACAGATTGCATGAGGGGGACAACGTGGAGGAGCAACAGCAAAGGCTATCAACCTCGGTATGGACAACTCAAGGATAAACAGTCCGCAGAGCAGCGAAACAAGCATAACATTCTCAAACGGAATACTATATATCTGCATCTTACTACTGATAATAAATAATGTAAATACAATAAGTATAGTATACGGGAATATTTGAGAAAGAGGAGAGAATAGATAACATTTCATAAATAAATAAATAAAGCAGCCTATATTAGAGGATAAATATCAATCTAAGATACTATAAACCAGCCCATAAAGTTATATGAGTAAAATCTAAGAAGAGTAAATACAATATATGAGATAAATAAACAGCTTTAAAATGGTGTAATAAGAAAAGGCAGGAACAATCTCATACAATTAAAGCACATACTAGATAAAAATTGAATATAAGTAAAGTATCTAACATGAAATGTAATTCATAAGTAAATTATCATGAGTATAATAGTGTAGAGCTTCTGATTACATCTACATTAAAAAGAGTAACACAAGAAAGAATAAATAGATACTAAGTTGGAGCATATAATGACACAAATCATGAAAATAATTTGATGTTTCAATGGAGAATAATAATAACAATAAATAGTATAACCATATAAATGAATTAGTACAAACATAGAGACCGAGAAAAGATAGAAGATAGAGTAAAAGATAGAAAAAGAAAGGTTAAACAGAAAAATAGAAAAAAGGTAGAGTAAAGAAAAACACAGAATTGCATAGTAGTATTATCAACATATGTACGTATTATATATGACGTAGATGACCACTGTAAAGCTATGAGACAAAAATATCATGGAACAGATCATTTGATTAGAACAATTATTATAGAAATATTAAGTAAAATGATTGTCATAAGCTGAAATTTATACAGGAGACATCATGACTATAGCATAAGGCAGATGTACATTTATCAGATCGTTGGTGGTCAATAACATCAGAAGCTAATATGTCATATAAATAAATTACTGCTTAAAAAGACCACTGGACAAAGAGAAGACAGAACAAGAAATAGAGTAGAAAGTAAAAGAAGTAAAAGAAAAGGATCAAATATTTACTGATAGTAAAAAGATTTTAGAAAAAAAAATAGAAGTGGGTAAGAATTTAAAGATACATTTAAAATAATTAATTGTAACAACATACCTGCAAGAAACCGAATAAATGATGTCAGTTAGCACAGTACTAATCAATACTAGAAATGTAATCCCAAAAAATACTAAATGTGGTACAGAAAAATTGCATCAGCTTGCAAAGAACCATATGAATGTGATTAACTGGCCCTGTAGAAACCAAAAACAGGGATGTAGTCTCAATAGAAACTAAATACAATATAAAGATTTGTACTATCTTATAAGAGAGAATAACAATTAATAAAGAAAGTCGCCTGCATATGTATTAGATAATGCAAAAATATTAGCCACAGATCATGTCAATAAATAAAAAAACATTAGAGACGAGAAGTACTAGGAAGAGATTCTGAGTCCATTTGCGATTCAGATTGATTATCCAAGAATGTCAAAAGACCTTAAGGTTCATGAAAAATCTGTGGGCGACCTTTGAAAGTTATCCGAAATCTTGAGGGACCAGCAAAAGAGAATGGGATGTTTAACTCAATGAGTCTTCTGCGTAGATTCAGGAAGCCTTTGCGACGGATCACCATGTCTCTGGCAAAGTCTAGTGAAATGGATATTCTGAGACCCTCCCATTGTATTGACTTAATTTTCTTCATTTGCGCCAGAATTAGTTCTGTGTGTTGATGTCGCAATGGTTTAAAAATCAGGGACCTAGGAGAGGACATCGAGCGTGGTTTGAAGGTTGGAACCCTGTGGGCGCGCTCTATCTCAAAGTCCTTATTGAAGGAAATATTCAGGGTATTTGGTATCCATGTAAGCAAGAAATCAATTACTGAGGGAGCAGACTTTTCATAATCCTCCGGCAGTCCAAAAATACGATTACTCTTTCTATTTCGATCTTCCTGTTCCGTGAGATCTCTCCTCAATGAAGCCATGGAATGTTCTAAATTCTGAATTTGCTTCGTTTGTTTATTTGTAAGTCTTCCACATTACTTATCCTTGTTTCCGCATTAGAAGCACGCAGTGAAAGAGATTTGAGATCATTACGAATTGCAGCCACCTCCACCTGAAGTAAATCAGTATTTGTTTTGGTACTTTGTGCGATATCATGAACAGTATTGAGCTTAAGTAGAATCGCTTCCAAGGTTGAGGTAGACTCAGTACTGCTCTTAGTTGGTGATTCCGGAGTAGGAGAGGTCTGTTTGGAGCGCTTTAAGTTCCATTTGGAGTCTCTGTCTTTAGTAGTAACACCCATGCCTTCTGCCATTGGGTAGGAACATAACAGCCGACAGCAGAAAGCCTTAAGAAGATTAGCAAGAGCAGAAAAAATGGATAATGGCCTTAGAGTGAACGATATATTCTCAATTCTCAATAGTCAAATTCAATCGTACCACCAAATCAGTCGGAAGTACCAAAACAGAATATTATCATCACCACTTTGTAGCCCATAGAATGGGTTATCAGCACTAGAACCAGTCTCGATGTCAAATTGTATCCATTCAATTGATAAGACCAATATGCGACAAAAATCAGACAGCAATCGCCATTTTGAGGCTTCAGATCCTGAAGAAAAAATATCTGCGCAATATATGCGATGACTATGAAGAGCGCTTAGGAAGTATTAATGTAGTAAATAGGCGCAATGGTAACGTCAAACAGCATCCATAAGTTGAGTTGTGTGGAGAGTTTTAGCAACGGTCGCAGTTTTGAAAAAATATTCAGCACCACACCTCTCGCGTCGCTGCTTTAAAATGAGTGTTTCAGTGAAATAAAAACACACTCCGATGATCCTGGAGTGTTCCACCGCTCTCCGGAGGTGAAGGGTAATGAAAAACTCACCCGTACAACATATTAAATGAGCCTCCGCACCGACAGTGTCACAGAGCTCAAGGAAAAGCCGCCATCTCTGTTGCGCGTCAAGCCACGCCGCCCATGCCACCCCAGTTTAGACCTAGCCATATGCAAATCAGTCTTGACCCTGCTCCTCATGTGAACAGTCCAGCCCGAACTGCCAAACCAGGTCCTCCCTGGACCAGAAACAAGCATCCTGGGACTGGTTACGGGGTATCACCCCTCATCAGCCAGGCTAGCTTGAATCCAGTGTCACAGTGAGACCAGGACCCACGTCTGATCATACCCGGCACACCAAGGGAGAGAAAGCACAAGACACACAAATGATGGACGTAATGTGGAACAAATCAAACATTCACACCCAGTCAAAAGTTCTGGGTTAAATCCATTGTTCTTTTGCTCACCATGCCACCCCAGTTTAGATTCAGCCGTATGCAAATCAGTCTTGACCCTGTTCCTCATGGGAACAGTCCAGCCCAAACTGCCAAGTCAAAACCTCCCTGGAGTGGAAACAAGCATCCTGAGACCGGTTTCGGGGTATCACCCTTCATCAGCCAGACTAGCTTGAATCCAGTGGCACAGTGAGTCTGGGACCCAGGTCTGGGTATGCCCGGCGCATTTAGGGCGAGAAAACAAAAGACACACAAATGATGGAAGGAATGTGGAATAAATCAAGCATTCACCCCCAGTCAAGAGATCTTGGTTAAATCAATTGTTCTTTTGCTCACCATGCCACCCCAGTTTAGACCAAGCCATATGCAAATCAGTCTTGACCCTGCTCCTCATGGGAACAGTCCAGCCCGATCTGCCAAACCAGGTCCTGCGTGGACTAGAAACAAGCATCCTGGGACGGGTTTCGGGGTAGCACTCATCATCGGCCAGGTAAGCTTGAATCCAGTGGTACAGTGAGAAACAAGACACATTAAACGCGTAAAGAAGGCGGCTCACTCTAGTGGTCGGAGGACCACGCCACACTGCTCCAAATGCTGCAGCGCGTTTGAGAGGACAAAAGCAGCCGCGGAGGAGCGACAAGCGTTCCTGTAGCCGCTTAACCAAATAACAATATGCAATACTTGCCAGCACTAAAACATGCACAGTAATCATCAAATATGCAGAAAATAAGCACAAAAACAGCAATAATGAATCACAAAACAACCCCTGAGGCCGGAGATACTTAACTTGGCTGCTGGAGCAACGAAGAAAGAGGAAGAGGCGAAAGAATCAAGGGACTACAGAGATGCCATGGCTTAAGCTGATTGGACATTGTTACAGTTTTGAACTATGGTTTTTTCCCCAAGGGTTGTGGGAAATGAAGTCTGTTGTTGTTGTTTCTTTAATGGCTGCTGTTAATAAAGTGAAGAAAGCACAGCGTAATCCTCGCCTCTGGTCCTGACTTAGAATCTCTTTAATCGGCAACAATAAGCGTTCTAGAATATTCCTTTGTATGATAGTGCCATCTGAGTATTTGCGATCTATAGTATCATCATTGACTGGGTGCCCCCTTTAAAGGGGTCATCCAGCAAAGAGAAAAACATACAAATTCTCTTTGCCCAGTCCTGCATCTCTAACAATCACCTACTATAGCCCTTCTAGAATGTTCCTTTGTTTGATTGTAGCAGCTGGGGTTGTGCCATCTATTACATCATCATTGACCAGACGTCCCCTTTAATGGGACCATCAAGTGTAGAGAAAAAACAGTTCTTTTTGACCAGTTCTGCATCTTTAACAATCACCAACAATATTCATTCTGCAATTTTCTTTTACTTGATTATGTCAGCACGGAGTTAATAAGCATTTGCAATGCAATCGGTCTCGCATTTGTGAAAGTTTGAGTTTTTGGCATTGTAAATGATTTTGTTATTTATTTATGTTTAGTTGTTTGTAGTGAATTGGATGTATGTTGTTTGTAGTGGCTTTTTGTTGTCTGCATCAGAATTAGTTGTGGATTTGTATGTGGTTGAATTGTGTGGTATATCGTGTATTTGTGTGCAGTAAGTATGTGGTTTGGTGAATAGATAGGGGTGAGAGTTGTATAATATAGATACAAAGTAAGAATGAGAGGGATAGGTAACTTTGTTATGAAGTGGTGAATGAACTGTAGACAACATAGTATAAATAGTGTGTGAGAAAGAGATAGAAGGGGAGAGAATGTTATGGATGTATGAAGAGGCTGTGGTTGTGTATGTAGAAGATAGTGAAAGAAGAGGAGTAGAGGGAATTTGAAAAGGCACAAAAAATGCTCACAAATGCAAAAGATTATGGTTTTGTGTACTATATGTACACAAACGGACAGTGAAACACACGTACATACACACATACAGAGCAAAAGGTTGTCATGCTTACACATAGGGTCATATGCAAACATAGGAACCCAAGCATGCAGCCAGCAAAAATATATGCAAGGTTATTTGCAGTTGTTTTGTTATGTGGGTCCACAACGAATGATCAGTGCTTCAGTGCTTCCGGGCTGGGTTCATGCACAACAAATATCTTTATTTAGAGAAAACGCAGGTACATGCATTCATTGACACAAGCAATAGGCATAAAGGTAGCTATACACATGCACCACTTCACACATACACCCTAGTACAGGCAGACAGGGGCATACGTAGCACATATAAGGACACATGCATACCTGCCATGTTACCTCAGACCACACGTGAAACGTTGAACCACTCCTATAATCTTGGCCAACAACAATTTACATGCTGGAGTTTGAAACACCTATGTGTAAAAGGTAAGACAGCAACCACATTCCTCATTTTTCCCAACTACAATGACAAAAAATGTCTCTTTATTAGATATACATTCCCAAATCTATTTAGAAGAGATTGTTAATGAGTAGTAACACAGAATCGAAAATAACCTCTTGAACCAAATACAGAGTTTGAGCACATCATCACTAACTGCAGAACACAGATGAAGGTGCTCGTTCGACTGAACTTGGAGCGTCTCAGTTCAATGTGAGCAGCTGGAAAAAACTGTGGCAGAAGCTGGAAGTGATGAAGATTGGAGGGAATCTATTAGAAGTTGTCAAAGCACACACTGAGATACCTGCTCACAGGTATGTGTTACAAGTAGGAGCAGGCTTGGCAACTCTTAGGGATGTTTAAAGCGCTTAAGCACTGTATGGATTCAACCTCAGTCACTAGCAGAATAATACATTTGTCAGCGGTGAGCGTTCAACTCGCTGAGCCACCCGGCAGGCCAAAAAACAGCAACTTCAGCCCTAGTAAGATCTCGCTGTGACAGAAAGGAGGTAAAACAAGCTAACTGGAAGGAACCACTGCCGCCTGGACACAGTGTGTAGTGGGGATGTCTGGTAGACCTAACCTAGAGGCAAGACGTACTCATACATTCACCTCAGTGAGGAAAGCACCCGGCACGGTGAGCTCTTACATATGGAAAAGAGGCTAAATAAAGTCTCTTGAGTGCATTCTGCTGCAGAGGAGCCTTCTCTGAATACTATCTTCAAGATAGCACTTGTACGACTGAGGTGTGCCATTCAGCAGCAGATGCGAGCCTTCTGGCAAGTCTCTCATGTTCCCTCTCCCACCCCCTCCCAACCAGACAAGCCACAGTGCAACCTTCGGAAGTGGCAACAGGGCGATCTGAACACGGAGCCTGGAGTAGGAGGAGGCAGGCTTTAGTCTACTTCAAGCTCCTGACTTTGGATACAACACTTCCATAGTGGTTCAGCATCTGTGGCCACACACTGGAAGGTCAGAACAATACAAATCAGATGAGTTCATGCCTTTCACAACAACTCTAGGTCCGTGCCCTCAACAGACGAGCCCTGATTCTCTGAAACAGAGGCCGGGGAGGAGGAGCTGGTGTTGGAGGCGGTTCTGCTGATAGCACATGAAGCGCCGCCGGAGGCTGTCTCTGCGGGACATAGGAGCAGGGCGGCCTAACAACCGATAGACTGTGGGGCTTTCTTCTATGTTCATTCATTTATAACACAACACATCAGAAGCGCAACTAGAGGCAAATTTTGTGGGGGGCTACTAAAAATTTCGGGGGGGGGGGGTGATTCTTCCAGCAATATGCAGAGTGGAGATGCAGGGGCTCTAAGAAGGGGTGAAAACACAACAAAGCCTCGTTAGCAAGTAAATGGTCTTTTAAAGACCTGTGAAGTACTCGGGTGCGGCTGTGTGTGTGCCCGGGAAGCTGTCTCAGCCGGGCTGACACACAACACGAGGGGGGGGGCGCTGAAGCCCTTTGAGCCCAATGGGCGTTGCGCGCCTGCAACACATTCATCCCACAGGAGCCTCTTTTAAATAAATGAACTTCAATAATGATTGGTGGTTTGCTTTTAAATAAAAAATGAAAAAGGTTCATAAAAATGCATCCAATGTAGGCTGGAGAACAAGAATAACAAACAGAAGCACATCACACAAAGCACCATGTGCAAAGTATGCCCAAGATCGAAACGAAGAAAACGCTGCAATTGACCCACACATTCTTTAAAAGCTTGGAGAGTGGTAACATTTACGTGCCTGGGGGGAGCAAGGGGAAGAGAAAACGAGGTGCCGCCACCACCCTCACCTCTAACTCCACGGTATGGCAGCTCCCAGCTCCTCTGTATACATGTCTCTGCAGGGGAGCGACGCTGGGGAATGGTGGACGGATAAAACTATTTTGTTTACTTTGTGCACGGAAGCATAGTGCCCTGCTCTTAAACTTTAACCACCGCGAGGAAGAGCTGGCCGAAAGCCTGTGGTGCAGCACCCAGTACGGCCTTGAACAGAGGACCTTGACGGGGCGGGAGCAGCTCAACCATAGCAAAAGAGAATCCATCACGGTCGGGGAGGCGGGAGAGTGTGTCATCCCGGGTCAGATGAAAAGCCACCGCACACACAAAATAAAAATAAATAAAAAAACATTATGGTCATGGAAGCAGGAGAGCGTGTCATCCCGGGTCCAATGAAAAGCCACCGCACACACGAATCTTGATCTCGAAGAAGGCACGAGCACACCAGCAAAGAAAGCCCGCCCACTCATGAAGGTAGCGGTGCCAGGCAAAGGCGTCACGCTGCAGTGCCCGCCCACTCAGGTACAGAAGCACTGCCACGCGACGCCTCTTGTCGCGCGCGTCACTTGTTACTGTGCAAGTTATCCCAGAGAGCTGAAGGCGGCGTGAGGTATGCTGCGGGGCGTGCACAGAAACTGCCTGCATCTTGATCTCGAAGAAGGCACGAGCACGACCAGGAGTGCACGGGAGGGGGGCCCCAAGAAGTCACAGACTGCGGGAGGGGGGGTAGGGAGGGACGGGAAGAAAGTAGACTGTGCAGTAAAGGGGCCAGTAGCCATGGAAGGATACAAGTGACTGACATGGCTGTAATGGGGAGGGACAAACAAGCTTAAAACCAATCGGAAGGCAGCATTTATAACCTAAGCCAATGAAGAAGATGGGCCGGAGAGTGGGCGGAGCTTCCACGAAGCTTCCACACTATAGTGTATACTGCATGCCTCGCAAAGCGATGGCAGTGCGTTCGCGCTGCAACGCTAGGCGAGACCTAAAAAGCACCCCTTTAAAGTTGCTTTAGTTTTTTCTCCATTTACTGGAGCCTGCTACCAGGGAAATCTGGATTCATAAATAAATTATAAGGTTTTTAATTACCAGCCTTATGTGCTAGGCGTTAGCTGATAAGGTGAGAGTTCATCCTTACTGAACACACCCAATGATGCAATAACGATGTGGAAGGAGTGAGCAGCAATGCAGCCTGAGAACTTTAAAGGTGGCTGTAGTTGCTGCATCGGACTGCACTGCATGAGTGAGGGAGCGATACAAGCAAGCCTGACTTTCACTAGTGCAGTTTGAAAAGATTCACACCAAGAAGATTTTGGAAAACACAGTACCAAAGTATGCATTTTGCTATACACTGTTTTACAAGAATTTCTGAAGGGATAAATAATAAAATGTTTTGGTACTGTGTGTCAACCAAGCCCAGCCCTGTTCATAGACATTTGGTTGGTTCGCACCCACAAGAAAACATGGTGGTAATATATTGTGTTTCCATCATGGTTTGTCTAAAAAAATTTAAAAAGCTATTGGCCGGCAGTGGTTGCAAGTGCGACAGAACAGTCTCCTAACCCTCTACTCACCCACTCATACTACAGCTGGTGGGATTCAGTTGCCCCGGTGGGTGAGAAATCCATGATGAGCAGAAAAGGGAGCAGAGTCTTTGGCTGCAGGTCAGCCAACTTCTCAGATTGTTTTACTACATGGATTATTTTTGCATACTTCCCATTCAAAAAATTGACAGAAAGGAGAAAGACTATTCTGAAATGTTTCTAGCTTCATATATAAGCCACAGCAGATAGCATTTTACAGACTGACAGTGCTTGTCACTTCATAAGCTCAAATATCCACATCTGAATTTGAAAATCTTTTATTATTTCAGTATTTTGCCATTTCAAAAATTTGAATAATTTAACAAAAACAGCTCAAATGCCTATTTTCTAAATAGATGCATTTTAACTGTTTGAAAGGCTCAATAATTGCTACCCCATCTTACTCACTGGCTATCCTATTACTCATTAGCAACTCCCTGCCTTATTCACTGGCCACCCTTGTTAACTTCTTTCACTCTGGCCATCCTTCCTCACTCACTGTCACTCTCTTCGCATAGAGGTCTCTACTCTTCAAGGTTTCGCACCTTTTTAATTTACCATCTTCTTGCTTCACAAACTCATTGCACAGTCTCACACACTGGACAACCTGCGCCATTCACCAGGTCACCTTCCTTCATTTGTTTCTCACTCAGGGTTACCCTGCACTGTTCCCTGGTCACCCTCTCTCACTCACTGATTGTCTTACCTCACTTAGCAGTTGCTCTGCTTCATTAACTACTCACACTCTGTATGTCACTGCTCACCATATCTTATTTCATTGTTCATCCTTCCACATATTTGATGCCGGTTAATATGCGTGGTGTTTTTTCTGACCAACCTTTTGTAGATCATTTTTCTGGTAAATACCACTCACTAGGCACCACTGTGCTGGCAATTGCATCTATGTGTTGTTGGTCGTTGCTATGATAAAAGACTTTCATGAATAGGCTGCTGTGATATCCTGCCACATTTTTTTTGCATTCTGGATGGTGTGTTTTGTTTGTCCAGTGGGCTCACATCTCAAGAGGACCTGTGGATGCACCACATCGTTATGTTGCTCCCCAAGCAGAGTACACCTGTACTCAGTAGAGTGTTGCTACTTTCCTCATAATAATGGTTGGTGACAGATCTAATCTAGCCTGGACCCAGGGTAGAGGTATCTTCTGACCATCTTGATGAAATCAATCCACTCTCACATGTACATGCTTCACTTTCCACTATTTGTGTACTGCTTGTCTATATTACTTGTGGTATGTATGGACACCGTGTGCTAAATGGACAAACATGGAGGTTACCTAGTTTAGGGTTACAGACATGCTGGCGCTTCTGTCCTCTTTGCTTCCGCTTGGACGTGCACCTCCGATATCTCATTTCTTAAATATCCAGTTACCTGATTTCAATAAATCTTCAGTCCAGAGATATGACTTATGCTACATCTGACTAGAATACATTTGCCTGTCTGGACACCTCAGGCCCCTGATCTACGAGCAGCACTTGGGATGACTGTCCCATGGCTTCTAGACACAAGTTGTTGTCTCTCCCCCTTGGTTGCTCCAGTGTAGGAAGCTCAGGAACATGCACACAAAATTGCTCCATTTCCTGGTTTGCTGGAAATCTGGAAACATTTAATTTAAAAGGGGCAAACCTTTGGATTGGGTGGAGGCTTCATTCCAGTGCCCCCAAATTCCCATAGGTAGTGCATACCTGAAGCCAGGATCTGGTACTCATTTGGACTTTGGCGTAACCTCTGCAGCATAAACACAGAATGCAGTGCACCAGGGACATGACATATTTTTCCTGGTCCCCAAGGATGAATCTGAATCTAGGAATAGAGAAGTCTAAAGCTGCTGCCACTGCTTGGAGTATGATGATCTGAACTGACTGGGGAGGAGAGGCCTTAACCAAGGAAGAGAGAGACACGACCCAGTGATCTGAGACCTGTGTGGAGGATGAGTCAAAGAAAAGGCACCTAATTCATATCAGACTTTGAATCATGAGAGGTACAAGTATATACCTGAAACATTGAAGGAAGGACCTTACTATTCTGTGAGCTTGAAATGCCCTCTTAACTTGTGCCTGTATATCAATTCTACAGTCTGGTAATAAGCACTTGGACTTGTGTCATATGGTAGATGATGTTTGGCCTTAAAGAGATCCTTTACAATCCTGCTGATGTTGTGGAGTACCTGTATATCTTTAACAGCATATGGTATTCCCCCTTTGAATCTGCGATCTTGTTGAGTACTAGGCACACTGGAATCGGACCACTAGAACCTTCATTCTATTACTTCCTGGGCTATCACAGTTGCTAGTTTCAGGTGCCCGTAGTGGTAAATTATGGTGCACCCACTCTTGGCTGGTACTACCCACCCCTCTGAGTACTTTTTGCAATAAACATTTTGATACCAATGGTCCAGTTCTGACAAACGGGCCCATACAATTGAAGAACATCATGGTATCACCTGACAGGTCGCATCCTATTTTAAAAGACTCCTTGTTAAGGTGAGCTTGGTGGAGTCCAATTTGAGCCCCAGACTGGTCCTCTGCATTCTATTTGGAAATCCTATATTAGAGCAACAGAGCGTGGAGACCCCATTATGAGGCCACCCTTTGTGACTACTGATGCTGTCAAGTTTCCCCTTTGCAAACAGTGTCATTCCCCTCTTCCCTACCAGTGATTTTGGAACCCCCATTTTAACTTTTGCATGACAAGTTTTTTGACCAGTTTGTTGATAGCTTTGTTGGGTCTGGCAGAGATGTTTGGCTCTGTCTAATCAACTTACCTTCCGAAAGCAGAACAAATAGGACATAGGCCCGGTACCTTATAGTCAGTTTGATACATTGAACCTCTTGTCTAATGTCTTACCACAACCTGCAAACCAAAGTATGCTGACAGTTCAACCAAATATTGCAGAGATGCCCACAGTCCCACATGTTAATTTAACTGTTACAATCAACAACGTAGAATAATATTGTGGGTCATATATCAGCCCCAAAAAGGTCTGCCACATTCTGTGTTTTGAGTGTACTCAATGTAACTTTTCTATGTTTTGCTGACACATACAAATACAAATGTAAACGTTTTTAAACATTTACTTTCACAATATTAGGAGGGCAACCTAATTTCCTTGTTCACATTGAACTTTCCAATTCGAATTGCATGTATCTGTAATCACTCTTTTGTTTTCAATTACTTTCCATATATTGTTTTTCAATTAATTTTCAGACGTTGGTGTCTTTTTCCATAAAGTTCTTTTTATTAAGTATCCAATTCCATCACACTTAAAACAGACCCAGGCAATGCGTTTCATCCCTAATAAGGACTTTATCAGGCCCAAAACATATATATATATATTTTTTAAATCATGTAATCAATACTTTTCACTTATTAAAATCAACAACTCTGGTTCTTATTTTTACATTACATTTTTACATTTTTAGATTTTTGTGTGTAATTTCTAATCTAACATAAAACCACTTCCATTTCAAGAGGTGTATCGATCAACATTTCTGTACCACCTCTTGTCTGGTATACAGACTAATATTTACAAACCATCCACAAAAATTAAATTGATCCATGCATTTCTTAAACCAAAAGACACCAACTTTCTAAAGAGTGATTGCAGTTACTAAGTGCTTACTGATGAACTAACACCTCTAGCACTCCTCAAATGCGCATACAAAAAGGTCACTACTTTACTTACAATTTGATTTATCCTCCTTCTCAAAATTCTTCTTTTCCATTCATTCCCCGGTTAAATGTCCGGACTCCTATGACCAAGAAAACAGTGTCATGTGTCACTAAGCCTATAGCCTTTCTATCTCTTCCTCTTGTTTATTAAGTTATGTTTCTCCTTGATTCTTTCTAACCTGTTTGACGCAGTGTTAGTGAACCATCCCCTGATTAACTTCCAACCCCAACAACAGAGTAAACCTATATTCCGGGAAAAAACAGAATTCCCCTTCTCTCATATCTTGAGTCATTTCTCCAACATATCATTAAATTATACCAGCATCATCATATATATTATACCAGCAGACCCCATATTCCACCTTTTGGTCTTTTTCCCTCCCCTGGGGGATAACTGACCTATCTCCCAAGGTCTCTTACCTTTCGAGCAGCCTTTCAGTGTGTGTGTCCTAGTCCTAGCCGATCAATCTGTCTTAGGGGCACTCGTCCCGCCTCTTAAATATCCCTCCAATTTCAGTAACCGGTTTCAGCTGTGCCATGTCCGAGTCTCGACTGCCAATCCATTATTCTATGGCATCCCTCTTGAAAGTTCTTCCTACTGTATTCATCCTCCATAATCCCATTCCCGTATCCTGATGCTCCACCCTACTATTTCTTACCTTTCATGAACCGAGCGTGTATCTCAAGCCTATACTGGGCGTTTATATATTTGCTTTATTCGATAGATGCCGGAACCCCCGCTCCCGATACAAATACATGGTCGCCATCTTGTAATGGCTATCTCGATTAACTGAAAAGTGGCCACCATCTTTTAACGGGTTTCTTGTTGTTAACCTAAAACTACCCGAGTACCCCGAGTCCCGACTGCCAATCCATTATTCAATGGCAGCCATCTCAAAAGTTCTTCCTAGCGTATTTGTCCTCCATAATCTTTTTCAAGTATCTTGAAGCTCAACCCTATCGCTCCCTTCCTTTCATAAACCGAGCGTTTACCTCAGTCCGATACTAGGCGTTAATATATTCGCTGTGATTTTATAAAGGCATTTGGGAATGATGAAGTAAGGATGAATGAAGGGAAAGAGCAGGACACCATCATCTGTGCGTCTTTTGCTTTCTCGCCATAAGTGCGCCGGGTATGCCCAGACGTGGGTCCCGGGCCCCCTGTGCCACTGGATTCAAGCTAGCCTGGCTGATGAGGGGTGATGCCCCAAAACCGGCCCCAGGATGCTTGTTTCCGGTCCAGGGAGGACCTGGCTTGGCAGTTCGGGCGGAGCTGTTCCCGTGAGGAACAGGGTCAAGACTGATTTGCATATGGCTGGGTCTAAACTGGGGTGGCATGGTGAGCAAAAGAACGATGGATTTAACCCAGATCTCTTGACTTGGGGTGAATGTTTGATTTGCTCTGCATTCCGTCCATCATCTGTGCGTCTTTTGCTTTTTAGCACTAAGTGCGACGGGTATGCCTAGACGTGGGTGCCGGGCTCACTGTGCCACTGGATTCAAGCTAGCCTGGCTGATGTGGGGTGATGCCCCGAAACCGGTCCCAGGATGCTTGATTCTTGTCCAGGGAGGACCTGGCTTGGCAGTTCGGGCTGGACTGTTCCCATGAGGAACAGGGTCAAGACTGATCTGCATATGGTTGGGTCTAAACTGGGGTGGCATGGTGAGCAAAAGAACAATGGATTTAACCCAGATCTCTTGACTGGGGGTGAATGTTTGATTTGCTCTGCATTCCATCCATCATCTGTGTGTCTTTTGCTTTATTGCTTTAAGTGCGCCGGGTATGCCCAGACGTGGGTTCCGGGCTCACTGTGCCACTGGATTCAAGCTAGCCTGACTGATAAGTTGTGATGCCCCGAAACCGGTCCCAGGATGCTTGTTTCCGGTCCAGGGAAGACCTGGCTTGGCAGTTCGGGCTTGACTGTTCCCATGAGGAACAGGGTCAAGACTGATTTGCATATGGTTGGGTCTAAACTGGCATGGAGAGCAAAAGAACGATGGATTTACCAGATCTCTTGACTGGGGGTGAATGTTTCCGTCCATCATCTGTGCGTCTTTTGCTTAGAAGGTAAAAGTAGGCATGTCATTTAAACTGCTTCATTGTTCAGTAAAATTGTACAAAACTGTGTGTTCTAAACTATATACAAGCGATAACAGGACACAATACAAACTGCAGGTCACTTGCTGTATGTACCCAGAGCAAAATAAATATCAATACCCTCTACCAAATGGAAGCCCTCTGTGAGACCTACACATAGAGGGAAACCGTGTGGAGAGATGTCTAAGTGGTTGCTCTACAAATGTAATGTATTGGAACTACCCTGGGCTGAGCTCATTTCATACAGACCCCAGTTGCAACCCCAATGGGACCTCTGCCCCTCAATTTGTACACCAGGCTCCTAATCAAAGCATCCAGCAACTTAGGCTTGCATTATGGGCTTCCTATCCTTGGCAGCAGAGCCATATGTCATAAACAATTGCTTGTTTGTGGAAAGGCTTTGTGCATTCCAGATAAATAAACAAGGCATACCGCACATTCAACCTATTCAGCTTCCGCTCCTCAGGAGTGGAGTGATCCTTAAAAACAAGGGAAGATTAATTCCTTGATGCAGGTGAACCATCAAAGCACCTCTGTGACCAGACGTGGCCCAGGCCAAAAGACCACCCAATTAGGGAGGAAACAAAGATAAGGGTGAGGATTTACCAGGAGCCCCAGGTCTCCCAAGCATTACACTAATCTCAGGTAATTTCAAGTATTATTTATGCTCTTTTTATTAAGAGTTTCCTCAACAGCATGAACAATAAAAAAGTAACATTTTGCAACAAAAGCCATACAATTAAAGTACGCTGTATACATTCTTATTTTCAGTAGAGTAATCAAGACCGATGTAAAAGACTCCCCTAAACAACAGAATTTGGTTGCTCAATAAAAAATCCCCAACCCACCCCCTATAGATCATCCAATTAGGTGGAAATTCACTGATGGAACATATACTCCTTCCCCTCCTCTATCCTCCGAAGGCTCAATCTATATCACTAATCTCCCTCCAAGGGCCCCACGCTTTTTCAAATATCTATTGCTCTATATAAAGATTTCTCCACTTGCATGCACCAATCTATGTTTGCTGAGCCGTGCTCAAATCCTGGAGCATCGGTGCTATCCCACAATCTAATAATGTCTCTTCTGGCCAACATGGGGGCTATATTACACTGGTGTAGTGTATACTTAGGTATGGTCTGATCTCTCCAGATGCCCAGTTTAGCAGTGGCGAGCTGAGTGTCAGGTCCTCTCCTGTGATCGTTGAGATCCAACAGCCCACTTGACACAGAAGGTCTTATATGCAGACTTTTCCACAAGGTATGATGTAATGTTCCAGTTTGTCCACTGCATCTCAAACATTCATCATCGTCTATCCTTCTCATCCGGTGAAGTCTGGACGCCCGGTTCAGTGTTTTAATTTGCACCAGCCAGAACCCCGCTCTAATAACAACCTCCCTTAGGTATCAGCATTCCCCACCCCCCGTCATCATCCTCCAAGACTCCTAAGTCCCTCTCCCACTTTTCTTTCAGTGTATTTAGGGAAGGTTGACTGTTACTCAAAAGAATTCAATAAATCTGTGATATTGCATGATTATGTAGGGGGGCTTCCAGTTGTCTGTACTTCAAAGGTGTCTCCTCAGCTGCTTCTTTTAGCCTATTCCTATAACTTGCCGCAGTATGCTTTACCTGCGCATTTGTATGCAGCTGGGATTCCGCTGGGTCATATTCCCGCTGTTGCTCTTCAAACGGAAGGAGTCCCTAGGAGCATCATATATTCCCCAGGTAAGAAATCCCCAACATGTCTCATTGTCTCCTTCCATTTAGCCATTTATGTCCTGCCAGGATGTCTGATTCCCACAGTAGCACTTCCATCGTCAGCTTCCCTTTCACCCTAGCTTTCTTGTCGCCCTCTTCCATATTTTGATCACAGATTGTGTTGAGGTCGGGTTCTGGGCAGATCGACTATTATTATATAATCTGTTGGAATAGCCTCCCATGCCTGTATTATATCTGTCCTCTGACACAACAGGCTCCTGTTCTGTGGTAAAGGCCCATTCATTCAGTTCTGCCGCCAAAACAAGATAACTTTAGTTTTGGAAGAGCCATTACCTTGTCATAGGGATTCCTGGTCATAGTCAACAGTGCTAATTTTTGGTGAGCCCCATCTCATAGCAGCAATCACATACATCACTGTGTCCACGACCTGGCAAACAGTCTTTGGAAATCTTACAGAAAGTACTGTGCAAAATATATATAAGAATTTGAGAAATGCAAATATTTTGTAGAGGGCTGCTGTAACTAGTTGTGATACAAGGAGCCTACAGCAATACCCTACTTCTTTTTTATATTCACCCAGGATCTTCCCCAGGTTACGCCTTTGGAACTCGGCTGGATCTAATGTCACATACATTACCCGGTAAAGAAATCCATCCTGAGTCCACCATAAGGAGCATTCTCAGCTTGACAATGACTGACTGAGAATGATCGGATATGCCACTGACTTATGCCAGTTGATGCGCACTCCTAAGTTATTTCCAAATAAGTCTAATATTTCCAGGATTCTAGAGACTGAGTGCGTCGGATCTGCCAAATAGAGAAACAGATTGTCTGAGTAAAGGGAGATCACATCTTTCAACCCATGGATGTGGGCATACGCTCTCACCCAACTGGGCAGGGGCTCAGGTCCCCACTTGCACAACAGAGATGAGAGCAGGCACCCTTGTCTTGTCCTCCTCTCCAACTTGAATTCCTTTGACATTACTCCATTGGCTCTACCCCCTGCTCTGGGTTTGGCATAAAAGATTTCGATATATGATAAAAACTCAGGCCCAAACCAATTCTTCTGCTGGGTTGCCAGTAGGAGGTGCCACTCCACCGAATCAATGCCTTTTTGGCATCATGGGCTAGCAAACTCGCTGAATCTTGCAGAGTGTCATGCCTCGCCGGGCACCCAAATAACCTCCTATAGTTTTGTGGTATGGGTCTTCTAGGCATGAAGCCCGATTGATCTGGGGCTATTAATTTGATGATAACCTTGTTGAGGCAGTTTGCCAGTGCGTTCACTATAATTTATATGTCTATTTTGAGTTAGCTGATGGCCTATATGAGGTGCACTGCTCTATTGGTTTGCTGTCCTGATATCTCTGGGCATACTCCCCACTCTCTTTGCCTCATACCGCATATCTTTTTTTAAAACATTTTTATTTTATAAAGCTATATTCGTATTTCAAAAGAGGCATACATTGTTTAACAACATTACTGTACAGAAGGTTGGTAGTATCAAGTTGGTAACAGCAGTTTGACACATATATTAGAGATGTAACGTACAGTGTTACACATGACTTCCTTGGATGTAGCTGGGGCGTACTCTATTGGGATCAGCTTGTGTATTTGTTCAGGTGGTGTGTTTCCTGGGGTCACTTGGTGACTTTTCTCATCTTCGCGTGGTGTCTTAGTGTTAGTCTAGCTCTAGGTGTGTGTTGGGATCAATGCATTTGATTCAGCATTGTCGAGCTGGTGGAGGTATGTCGTGAATGGGTCCCAGATGTTGTGGGGTCGATTTGCTGGAGGCATGAGTTCCCAGTATGTGGTCTGTTGTGTTTGACAGTATGTAGCATCGGCGAGCCATGCCTTCACTGATAGTGCTGGTTTGCGACCCCAGTGCATCGCCACCCTGCACTAGTCCAGCAGCAGTAACATTGCTCCTAATCGACGGTGTGTGTCTAGGAGTTCCTTAACATATCCTAATAAGCAAAGGTTTAGGTCTGGCGTAAGGGGGTCTTGCGTAATGGTGCTTATCGTTTCACATACAGCTCGCCAATATTCCACCACCTTCGGGCAGGTCCAAGCCAAGTGTGTGAATGTGGCTTCTGGCGCGGAGCACCGTTGGCAATTCGCATCGTTAGCTAAGCCTATCTTATGTAGGTACTTCGGGGTGTGGTAGAGTCTGTGTAAATATTTGAAATGTATCAGTCTATAGTTTGGGGAGAGCCGCTCTGTTTGGCTACAGCAGTATTGCCATTGTTCCAATGATATATCCAGACCTATGTCCAGTTCCCAGACCCGACGAGCCCGCTAAGTGTCTAGTGGGGAGGCGGCTAGTATTAATGAGTAAAGTTAGGTTATGAGTTTGCACGGCGATGTGGTAGTGTGCACATATTCAAATGCTGTGATAACCCCCCCTGGGTTAGGGAACGTGTTGTTTGTGTTCCTGCAGGTTGCCCTGATTTGATAGTACAGTAGTGTGTCTAGGGGCATGATTTCACATGTGGCGCATTGGTGAAAGGAGGAAGGAACTGGCCATCTGAGTATAGATCTGCAAACGTTTTTCTGCCCAGTGCCCCAGCACGGCGCGCCGCACCTCTGCCATGCAATGGGGGGAAGGAGGGATTTGCTGCTAA
Source organism: Calotriton arnoldi (assembly GCA_963921515.1). Classification (NCBI taxonomy): domain Eukaryota; kingdom Metazoa; phylum Chordata; class Amphibia; order Caudata; family Salamandridae; genus Calotriton; species Calotriton arnoldi. Next base: position 1,244,385 of record CAWUFW010005750.1, read on the forward strand.
TGTGGTAGGCTCGTATAACATTGTGGTGCCTATTCATTTGCGAATGCCCTCCCATGCCCAGCACACGCTTTCCTCTGTATTAATTTCGTCTTTAGGTGCTTTGTATGGTTGAAACAGTGCAGTTTTTAGCAGCCAAGGGGATGCCTGGTCTGCTTCTGCCACCAAATGCAACTGAAATGGTGTGGGGTGCAACCAGAAGTGTAGGAAACTTGCTTGGGCACAAAGAGCATACAGCTTTACGTCTAGGGCACCCATTCCTCCGCACGCAGGGGGGGGAATGTTAGGGTTTCGTAGGCAACCCTCGGCTGACGACCTGCCCCTGTCAGCACGATCATGTCGGAGCGCAATTTTTTTTTAAACTGTGCCGTAAGAGGAAGTGGGACGTTAACAAATAGATATCAAAAGTCTGGTAGGACAACCATTTTGGCTATCGCTATGCGCCCAGCCATAGAGAGCGGTAGTTTATTCCATATCTGGATCCGAGATTCAAGCCAATCAACAGCGCATCCATAGTTCACTCTCCATAGCTCCTATGGATCCCTGCTTAGCCATATGCCCAGTTATTTGGTCGGCACAGTTGCCTATTTTAGTGGGTATTCTGTTGTGGGCGCGTAGCTTCGGTAAGTGGAAAGAGTATGGATTTGCTCCAGTTGATTTGGATGCCCCAATGGCCACCAAAGCGGTCGTTTAGTTTGATGCACGCCGAAGGGAGGGTACACAATAAACAGATTTTTTGGGATAAAACTTGAGCTGAAGCCCAAGCGCCCAAGTAGTGGGAAGAGGAAGGTCCACTCCAGGGAATCAAATGCCTTGGTGGCTTCCAGGCGAGCCGCTACCACTGATAGAGAGGGATGGATGTGATGTATAACAGAGAATATTGTGCGGAGGTTATGTGATGTGGCTCTCCCCGGTATAAATCCGGATTGGTCTGGCCGCACAATTAAGGGCATAAGGGGAAGTAGGAGATTCGCTAGTAGTTTCGCGTATATTTTATTATCAATGTTGATCAACGAAAGGGGGCATTATGAGTCGCAGAGCTCAGGAGACTTATTGGGTTTAAGAATGGTCATAATAATTGCTTCACGAAGGGTGGGGGGGAGCTGGCCTACTGATACTGACTCACTATACATCTGTATAAGATGTGGGATAAGTATATTGGCGTACTCTTTATAGAAGTGTGGTGTTAGTCCATCTGAACCCGGGGCTTTGTCTCCGGGGAGACCGGCAATAACTTGTGCAATTTCTTTCGATGTGAACTGAGCTTCCAGGTATTCTCTATGTCTAGCCATAACAGTTCGATTGACTTGAAATATTGTCGCAAGGTTTCCTGTTCGCTCATCACTCCGGATGAGTAGAGTTGGGAATATAAGGAGAACATAACTGCAGTCAGTTCTGCGGGAGATGCAACTCTTTGGCCATTGCCATCTATCAGCTCGGCCACATATGTCGAGGCATGCGGCCTCTGCAGCAAACTAGCTAGTGTCTTGCCAGGGCGGTCCCTCTCCCCGTATCATCAGGCCTGTGCCTCTCGCCCCAAGTAGTGTACCTCCCTCTCTGCCTCATCCTGATAGTCTGATAGTTTGGTTTGAATATCAGCTAATGTACCTGGCGTGGGGGTGTCGGTATATGCTTGTTCTAGCATTTTGATTTCTGCTTCTAATCTCCCCAGGGTCCCCCTAATCACCTGGAGCACGCCTGACTGCTTAGCAATACACACGTTGTGAATCACTATCTTTAACGCTTCCCACAGTGAGGAGGGTGAGCTTACTGAGCCAACGTTTAATGCAAAATAGTCTAAGATAGCGCTTCGAACGTCTTCATTAAATGCCGTGTCTTGCAGCGCATGTGGGGGAAGACGCCACAAGAAAATTTGTCATAGGGTTTTTGGGTTCTAGATAACCAGTCGTACTGGGGAGTGGTCGGAGAGAGTGCGCTCCAAATGTTCAATTGATGTAGACCAGGTAGATACGTCTTTAGACACTAGCCACAAGTCTATGCAGGACTAGGAGTTGTGTGAGGTAGAGAAGCAAGTACCGTCGTGTCTAGTGGGGTGGGCATGTCACCAAATATCTAATAGTGCATTGTCAGTTATGAGCGAGTTTAATGTCTCTGTGGGTTGCGGGTGTTACAGTCTGGTACCTGAGTGGTCTAGGTGTGCCTGTAACGCAACATTAAAATCGCCGCCCCATATTGTCAGACGAGGGCCATAGTTTTATATGAGTTTCCAGATGCTAAGGAAGAAGTCAGGATCGTCCAAGTTGGGTCCATAGACTGCTGCCATGATCAGTGGTTGTGCGTATAGTGTGCCCACCAGGATGACATATCTGCCTTCATTGTCCATGTGGGAGTGTGTGGTGCGCCATGGTAGTCCCTTCTTGAGCAGGATGGTTACACTCCTAACATAGTTAGAGTAGACTAATGAATAGGATTCCCCGCACCAGCGGGCTCGGAGACGAGTTATATTACTAGTGGATAAATTAGTTTCTTGTAGGAAACACACATCTACGTTGTGCCGCATAAGGTATGTATGCATGAGACGGGACTTGCGATGGTCATTAAGGCCCCGTATGTTCCATGTTAGAAAGGTTACATTAGTCATGTTTCAGTTGCTGAACGCGTATGTTTTGTCATGTCTCGATTTTATCGTTGGTGGTTTGGGGGTGTTGTACCATTTGATGTGTTGATGTAGCCTTGTGATATAACTGTTAGCACAGTATTGGGTTAACTTAGACAACCGGAAAACTGTCCCAATGCTCAACAAACCCCCCCACTCACTGCCTGGTCAGAACCCCCCAAGTCCCACCCCCTCCCACTCCAACCCCCCAAACAGGTTGAGATATTGATCCCACCCCACCTAAAGATCCCAAACCTTTAAACATGATATGTGTCCAGGGGAATTATCCCGTGAGGGGACGTGGGTGCTCCAGGCATACGCCCCTGACCATAGGACAGGGTGGCCGAGCGTTGTTGTATACCATGGAATTTCAAGGTGTATCGTAACACATTGGTGCGGCCTCATACAGCATATCTTTAAGTGTTTCCCGGCCCTTCCCCAACATTTAAAGAATTAAGATTGAGACCTATGACTTATGATTCTAATGGAATCAGTGTGCTTGCTCAATGTGACCTCTGCCATGTGTCCTTGTTCTGCGATTTTACTTACATCCATGCAAACCCAATTAATGTCCACTGCCACTGTGTTGGTCTTATTTTCCAGGGCGGATATGGTTTCTTTGATGGCAAACACGGCTCTCTGAGGGAAGGATCTCATTTGTAAACCCCCCTCCCTCGCTCCCTTGGCATGCTTCAGGATAGACTGCACCTCCTCTGCTTTGCTTACCGCCCTACTCCTAAAGGCGTATTTGTCCATATTAATAGTTTGTGCCTGTTTTTCTCTGAATATCTTGCCACACCCTATGCAGGTACCTTCATCTGGTTATGGCATTGAGGTCCTGGTTTTTGACCCTCCCAGAGTGAGCTAATGTCCCTTCGATACCTCCAGATGTCAAGATTGATGGCATAAGCGAGCGGAAGGCCAGGGATCCCCAGCATGAGCATGACATCTGCACTCGTGTTCCGATTTGCCACGGAGCACGGGTAAGACTTTGTGTGGCGTTAACTCTCTACGTCTGCCTAGTTTCTGAATCTGCCCACGTCTTTTCTGGTCTGCCACTGGGTCAGTCCTTGCTATGGTGTTAAGTGACTGTGCCACACAGTATCGCCCCAGGGTATGATGGCTCTACAGCATGCAGTGTTTACTCAGACGTATACAGGGACCATTTACACTGTCATCAAGGGGATCCCCCTCCCACCCGATTAATCAACCGGGCTCTCCGTTGCAGTCCTGTTTGTTCCATGGGCCCTGTCCAGAGGCGCAACTAGAGCCAAATTTCGGGGGGGGGGGGCTAAGAAAACATTTCGGGGGGGGCTGACTCTTCCAGCAATAGGCTGAGTGGGTGAAAAACAACAGAGCCTCATTTACAAGCAAATGGTCTTTTAAAGACCTGTGAAGAACTCGGGTGCGGCTGTGTGTGTGCCCAGGGAAGCTGTCTCAGCCCGGGCTGCCACACACGACGGGGGGGGGTGGGGGGCTGAAGCCCTTTGAGCCCAATGGGCGTTGCTGCGCCTGGCCCTGTCCATCCTTACCAGCAGTCATCTTTGCTTACAGCCACCGATGCTGGTTCCCTGATTCCCGGCCGAATTTCACTTTTTATGTTTCTTCCCTATGGCTGGCCTCCACGGTCCTCTTACCTCCCGCCACCAGGTTCTGTCGCAAGGCCACTGCAGGCCATTGTTGGCAGGCGCTCACACTCCCGGCTTCAATAATTCATGGCGTCTTGACCCCGCCCCCTAATTTCCAGCATTTTGTGTTGCGCCTATTACTTGAAATGACTGAAATCATGCCATTATGCCACATCAATTAAAGTTCAGTACGGGGAAAAATCCTGTGACGGGAGCACAGATCAACACGAACAAATTGAGTGCACGAGGTTGATTTCAACAGCATGTGCAATGTAGTGTTTTTTTGTGCAAAATGCGTTTTTATGTCCAAAATAGATGTGTAGACGCATTTCTCAATAAAAAAATAGTGCTAAATGCCGGGTTTGCAGCTCATGGAATTTCAGGTATTTTTGCTAAACCTTTGCATAAATATGCGCACCTCTACTCAGTAGCCATCTATACATTTCATACTGTGCTTGCCTGGACCAGCTGCTCTCCGAAACTAGTGCAGGAAGATACTTACCCAAGGCTTTGATATAAACTTTATAATATATGTACCTTGTTACTTTGCAGTTGCTAAAGAGAATCACAGTGATAATGCCTGCTTTGCCTGCATCCTGTTAAGCCATGGTGAGAAGGGATGTATTTATGGGACGGATGGAATGATTCCAATAAAGGATCTGACTACACCTTTCAGAGGAGACCTGTGTAGAGGTCTTGTTGGGAAACCCAAGCTTTTCTTCATCCAGGTAATTATTTATGCTGTGATTGTTCGTTATTAACGTGTGTCATTACATTATTTGTCAGAAAATGTAGAATCAAAAACTAATGTAAACAAACATGTTCTGGTGGATTGCTACTGTCAGGTAGGAGAGTGGACTACATCTGAAATTAGCCACAACACAAACACTATTTATTCGTTTTGTCGCTTTTATCAATCTGGCTGCAATGTTTTTTTTGTGAATTTGAGGAATTAATGAGTGAGAGATGAGGGAATAATGAGTGAGAGACTGGGGATCGAAATGAAACAAAAAACTATTTATTCTGCGGTATTGGACCACTATATATACATATATGTGCCACCTGGTGAGGATTTTAGAACAGTATATTGAATAATATGCTAGGAGGCTTTCCAGATCATTAGAAGCTAACAACCTCATAAACAGTTTGGCAAACTATCTTCCAAACCACCACTACAGTGCAGACTTATACTGCATCAGCCACAAGCTGACAACCATCCTTGTACAGGAGTTCTTTTCACCCCCAAATGTGCTCCTGCAAGCATTGCGTACACCACTTTCATAAACAAAAATCTATGTGGCAGGTTCCAGCCCATCTTGCCCTTGGGGATGATATATCACCCCATGGACAACCCTCTGAGTGATTCTCTTGTTTCTTCATCTTTTTCATGATACCTCACTGTGGTCCCTTACACTACTATTCCTGGACCGATGTGGATCCTAGAAATGTCCCTGGAGAAGGCCTACATTCATAATGTCCCTGACACACTGGGAGTTTGTTCCAGGAAATTATGGAAATGTTCTCCATTTTCTGTAAGATCATCTTGGTTATCATGACATTCTCATACAGAAGGAATGTCAGTAGAAATGACTTTAGATAGCCATCCAAATATGAGATTTAATTGCAATACAGCTTCAACTGGCATTACAGTCACTAAATGGGTGCCCCCCACTGCAGAGCCACTCAGCCATGCAGCAGCGCTACAGTCGGGATCACCCATCCTCTGAAAGAATCATGTGAATGAAAAGGAGTGCTGACTCAACATCCATCTTTTTTGGGCAGATGTTGCATTACTATTCTCCTCTACATGAGGCCAGCATTTTGTCCTAAGGCCGTTTTGACCAAGTAATACAAATAATAATATTAATAATAAGTTGACTTCTAAAGCACCTGGTTACTCCCAAAGGAGTGTCTCCATTCTAGGATTGTCCACCATCCTACACCCAACCCTGGTAACCCAATCCTACACCCAACACTGGTAACTGGGAAGGTTCCTCTCAACTTTAAGGAAGCTATGGTGACTCCGCTGCTGAAAAAAGTGGGGGCGTATGTAAATAATCTGAAGAATTACCGACCCATATCCAGACTTCCATTTCTGGCTAAGGTAATAGAGCAGCATGTGCTTAGAACACTTTCGTTTTTTTTGGAGGAACATCAGCTGCTCCATGCGCGGCAAGCAGGCTTTAGGGCCCATAACAGTACAGAGCTGGTGATGCTCTCAGTGCTGGACGAGCTGAGGCTCGCAGCCGACAAGAAGAAATCGTCGGCGCTGATCCTTTTGGATTTCTCAGCCGTGTTCTACACGGTGAACCATGCTCAGCTGCTGTCCCGTGTTCGGGGGCTGGGAATCACTGGCGCCGTATACCAGTGGATTGCCTCCTTCTTGAAGGATCGGTCACAAAAGGTCCAACTAGGGGAATGTGTGTCCAGGAAAGGCGCTTTGCCGTGTGGGGTCCCTGCTATTTAACATCTATTTGCAGCCACTTGTGGAAGCACTGGCAAAAATAGACTGTCTGGTGTTCAATTATGCTGACGGTACGCAACTAATCTTGCGGATCAACAATTCGACACAGGCACAGTCTAACGTACAGAATATTCTTCGGTTCACGACGAACTGGATGACCACCAACTCAATGAAAGTAAATCCCGACAAGACGGCAGTACTAGCTATTACCACAGGGGGCAACCCCTGGTCCAATTCCTTCTGGCCACAAGAGCTAGGCACTACTCCAACACCGATGCCAGTTGTGAAGAGTCTGGGTATTAGGTTAGACAACAAGCTAACGCTGAACAACCAGGTGACCGCTGTGGTGGGGAATTGTGTGGGCCTTATGAGGCAACTCCGGAAACTTGTACCCCTCCTGTCATTCTCCACCATGCGTACTGTAGTGTCAGCACTAATTGTGTCACGACTGGACTTCGGTAATGCGTTAAACATTGGGCTACCTGACAAATTATCAGGGAAGCTTCAGGTGGTTATGAATGATGCAGCGAGACTGATTTTCAAACTTCCTAGAAGAGCACATGCCACACCGTTGCTGCAACAACTGCACTGGCTCCCTATCAAGCAGAGGGCTAGGTTTAAGGGTTTGTGTATTGCACACAAAGCCCTGCATGGAGCAGCACCTGATTACATCAAGGAACGTTTGAAGAGTTATGTGCCAGGACGATGCCTCCGTTCGTCTGATGCAAGCTTGTTGTCCTGTCCACGGTTTGACAAATCCATCATGGGGGGCCGATCTTTCTCAGTTGTGATTCCTCAGCTCTGGAACAAGCTACCGGAGAGCTTGCGTAGGGAAGGCACCCTACTCACCTTTAGGAAGAAACTAAAGACACTCTTGTTTATACAGGCTTTTGGACAAGCTACAGATTGATCGAGTCTCGAGATGTGTAGCCATGGTATTGATTTATGTTCCTCACAAGAGCTTAGAGACCATTGGTGATTTTGGCACTATACAAATGGCAATTAACAATAACAATAACAACATTGAACCAACCTAAAAATGCAACTCTAATCTGTCATCACCAGGCCCTAAGGCAACTGGAATAACCAGGTCTTAAGCTTTTTACAGAAGGTTGCTTCCAACGATTCCATCCTAAGATAGATGGGTGAGCTGTTCCACAAGTCGCCAATCAATCTCACTTTGGTTTTTTCTGCTTCACTGAATTCGATTGATAGGCTTCAAACTCTGCACAGGAGACCATCTTCAAATTCTCTTGTATTGTTGAGCGTGTCAGCTATCTTTTCGCTGTGTGCATCTATAAAGTAACAAGTAAGAATTACATTTGTTCACTAGAACTAGATCTTCACGGATATGCTTGCTTGTTTTGAAAAGAGTGAAAGCTAGTGTGCATGTACAATTACCTTTCAGTGTAAAATACTGTAATAGGATCTGGTACACTGCCTGCTCCATTCCTCTCCCAGACAGGCAATCCAGTGTGTGTGCATGGTATTGGTATGTGATGTCCCACTGTTTGACAGGAAACAGTTGCTTTGAGACAAAACAAGTACTCTCAATTGATTTGAAAAGAACAGCCTAACCCTCTTTCTATGTTCTGAGACTTCATTCCTACCCATAGTTCAGGAGCCATTTTCCTACTTACATCCTCATGCAGTAAACACGGTAACTGCAACCATGTTTTCCTGGTGGTCATTAGTAGCAGAGAGTCTAAAAGATGGTTTTCCACATTTTCAGTAAATACTCTTTCTTTCCTTTATTTCTGTTAAGTAAGTAATAATTTATGATGTTTGATTAATTAAAATCTTACATTAAGTCACTCAAGGAATTATCACCGATACGTAACATGTTAAAATGGGTTTCAACCAATCATTCAGTTCAAACTAACACTCTAAGTGCAGTAGTCTCTAAAATTAAATTGCATGTGAACAGTCCTCATAAAATGGTAGAACCATCTCTGAGTTCCTGTTAGCTCCACACTTACATAGATGATGAAGTTTAAAATTACAAGAATGCAAGAATACAACATATGTGGTTGATATTATTATCAGGAAGGATTAGGTTCCCTGGCAACCTTCATAAAGAATTTAGTTGCTCAATAGAGATCCAAAATACTCTGGGAGATGAGGCCGTATTTTAGAGCTTCCTTGCATTGTCTAATGTTGTTTCTGGGGAAAATCTGCATGAGTAATGCTTGAGTCTCACTATTCATCCCAGGAAAGCAACAAATGATGTGCAGTATGGATTCTCTCTCATGACTGCATAACCCCCACCTGTAATTTGAGATTTGGTTATTGCCCCAGGGCTGCCTTATTTCTTGTATTGGAGACAGCAGGAACCACATACGGATGAACGAAAGTCTTACTGGTTCCCGTATTGAATTTGTTAGATGGCTCTGAACAGTGATAATACTATGCAATTCCAGGTGTAATGCAAGTATATGTTTTTAGCCAAATCTAGGATGTCTGGGGTCTGGCTAAGCAGCATTACTTGTGTTTTTATAGTAGATTTGAATGCCACATACAAGATATTACTTTTCCAGATTGGCTGTGCCTTCAGATCCCTAGCTGAGTTTGTTAGTTACATGACCCATGGATTCTCAGTAAGACAGTTGCTTGCCAAGAGAGGCCTGCTAGCATCTCTCAATGTTCCTTTATTTGCTTTATTGACCGGAAAACAGTATGACAAGAATTTTGCTTTACACGCAAGGTCTTGATGGATTAAACCAAATTTTAGTCTAATTTGTGAAGTCGGGGAAACCGGGCTAAATGAAAACGCTTTTGAAATGTGTTGCACTGTATTAGTTCTCATGTTGATGCAAAACGACCAAGAAAGTCTTGATCACCTTAAATCATTGATGGTAAAAGTTTTGCTCTTGCTACTCTGTGAATCGTGCTGGCTGACAGACTGTAGAGCTTTACATGGAGTCTGCAGAGGTATTGTAGTACTGTGGCACCTCTGTGTTACATTTTTGATAATTGGTATCTCTGTGTACCTTTTTCTGTAAGCCACATACCCAGATATTTATAGGACGCGGTGTATCTCAGAGTGAAAGGGCTGGAGTGCCATAGTTTTTCCTATTTTATTCTGGTATTTTCCCAAAATCATGACTTTAGATTTTGTCTGACTCAATTCTAATTTCTCTTCACAGCTGTAATCGTATAATTTATTTAAGGTCCTGTGGTCTAATATAAAAATGTCATCTGCATACCGTAATATTTGCAAATGATGGTTTTGGATCTTTGGGGGAAAGATCATTAGAGTATGTGATGCTCTAATGTCCACGGTGTAGAGACTGAAGAAAAGGAGGGCAAGAACACAGCCTTGTTTCAAGCCGGTATTGGTGCAAATTTTCTTTAATACTGTGAGGCCATTTTCAACTTTACCTCTCAGCCAAGTGTCTGAGTATTGTGAAATAATGGCTTGAAGTAATCTAGGTGGGATGCCCCATGCTGCCAGCTTTCTCCACAGTATCTGGCTGTCAAACTTGTTGAAAGCTGCTGTTTAATTGATGAAACATGCTAATAATGGTGCCCTTTATGATTGATTGCACAGTCAGCCAGAAAGGATAATGGCACAATGTTGTTCGTTGTGCTATAGGTAGGTGTTGGACTTGGCACCATTGGCGTGGGTCCCCCTTCTATTTTTTGCTGTTGCCTCCTGTGTTTTTGCTGGTCTAGATGCTTTGGGCACTTTGCCACGGCTGTTCAGTGCCAAAGTGCAAGTGCTCCCTTTGTAAAGTATTGTTGTGGATTAGTGATTCCATGATTGGCTGTTTGATTTACTTGTCAGACCCTAGTACAGTGCACTATGTGTGCCCAGGGCCTGTAAATCAAATGCTGCTGGTGGGCTTGCAGCACTGGTTGTGCCACCCACAGAAGCAGCTTGTAAAATGTGACTCTGGCCTGCCATTGCAGAGCCTGTGTGCAGTCTGGGACTGCCATGTCGACTTGGCAAGTGCACACACTTGCCAGTCCCTAAACCTCCCCTTTTCTACATGTTAGTCACCACTAAGGTAGGCCCAAGGTACCCATGTGGGCAGGGTGCATTGTATGTGAAAGGTAGGACATGCCCTGATGTGTGTGGCATGTCCTGATAGTGAAATACTGCCAATTTCATTTTTTCAAGGCTATCTGTTCCCATAGGCCAGAATGGGAAGTTAGTTTATAGCATTTTATAAACCTAACTGACCCTAGGAACAAGATAGGAAAATAAAGTTTAATATGCCTGAACTCAGAATGTTAAAGTGCATCTTTTAGTGAGGGTGATTTTTACATTCTGTGTTTGAAAATACCACTTTTAGAAAGTGGGTATTTTCTTGCCTAACCATCAAGTGTGCCTCTGCTAGGTCTGTGTAATGCATGTCTGGCTTTTGGATGACAGGGGGCTGGAGAGGGCTGTGGCTCCAGAAGTCTGATGAGTCAGGGCTGGGCTGAATGGACTTGGGTTGAATTTAGAGCAGGGGGAGGAGATTTCCTTACACCTGCCTGGGCCTGGTCTGCCTTCAACAATGCTGTCTCCACCTCCTGCCAGGAAGCTGCACCAGTGAGGACAGAACTGGTTTTGGCTGGGTACAGACACTCTCTGCCTTCAGAGAACAAAGGATTTGTGTGTATAAAAAGTGGGGCCCAGACCCCAGACTTCTGGATCACTTCTGGGAAATCAAGAGAGAAACCTTTGCCAAGGAGAAGAGCCGGAGAAGCTGAGGAGGAATACTGCCCCTGTGCTGTTTGCAGTCTGGGGTTGGCCTGCAGTGGCTGCTTGCTGCCAAGGAAAGGAGAAGAAGGACTTTGCTGTGTTGCTTTGTCACCTGCTTGAAGAAAAGATCTCCAAGGGCTTGAAACTGAGCTTGCCTCCTGTTCTGAAGTCTCAGGAACTCAAAGACTTCACCCCTTCTATCTTCCTGCATCTAGAACTGCTGTTTTAGCTGCTACAGAAGGAAATTTCAACACCGACGCCGGCGAGCGACGCCATAACCTGCCCAAAGCCGTGAGCGCTGCTCCGACTTGGGACGTAGGCTCACTGCCAGCTTCCGTGCCCCATCGACGCCAGCGAGTGACGCCGTAACCTGCCCGAAGCCGTGAGCACTGCTCCGACTTGTGACGTGGGCCCGACGCCTGCTGCTGTGCCGCATCGACTCCGAAGTCGCCTTCATCAACGCGGAGCCGATCCTCGACGTGGGTGTCCCCCGAATCCATCGGCATTGCGCCATCGTAAGTAACTGAGGCTTTGGCGCCATCACCTCCCCGACGAAGTAAGGAACAGTCGTCTCACCTCCCCTGCGCTGCAGTAAGGAACAGAGGCTTCACCTCCCCTGGGGTCGTAAGGAACCGACGCCACGCGGCGCCATCGAAGCATCCCCTCCCCGACGCCGCAAACTGTCTTTGTTTTCATAATTTCCAAGGTTCTGTTCTTTGTGGGTCTGCTTGACTCCGGGCCCGACGCCGCGCACTTCGCGGTCGGCGCCGTACTTTGGGATTTCCACCGGTCATGACGTCCTTATAACTCCAAGTGGAGTTATTTGTTGCTACAAGCTTTATTTGAGTGAATAACCTATTTTTAAGGATATCTTGATAACTGTATTGTGGATTTTTGTCGTTTGGTCTTGTTTTGGTTTAGATAAAGATTATTTATTTTTCTAAACTGGTGTGGTGTCCATTTGTAGTGTTTTCACTGTATTACTGTATGTGTTCACAAATGCTTTACACACTGCCTCTGAGATAAGCCTGTCTGCTTGTGCCAAGCTACCAAGGGGGTGAGCAGGGGTTATTTTAGGAGTGTATCCCCCTTACCCTGACTAGAAGCAAGGGCCCCTATTTGGACAAAGGTACCTACCTCTGCCAACTAGAGACCCCCATTTCTCACATTGGTGGTCAGCAGTGAGGATCCTGGACTTGCATTTGTGATTTACATACAGTGATTGGTGTACACTGCTAGTGAGTGCAGACCATTACGCAACCACATACATTTTGGTAGAGTTTTTCCTTGGAATGTTTTTTTGCATCATGAGAACTGCTAATTTTCACCATGAGTAAAAAAGGATGCATTGCATCTGTGGATATTGAATTTGAAGAAGAGAGGTTTGATACATACACTGTGCTACAGCTTAAAACCATCTGCAAAAAAATTAAAATCTCCATAAGAGGCCTCACCAGGAAGGAGAGTTCCAAAAGGCGCTGAGGGCCTGGTTGGAAGCAAGGAATGCCACTGAGCAGACCGAGGATCCTATGGTGGAGGGGGAGAATTTAGAATGGCAGCAGTATGGGTTAGTGGGCCTAACTAGAGGGGGAGTGCCTCCCAGGGAAGGCAGCAGTGTGTCTTCAAGGGGTCTGTCTCCAGAAGAGTTGGAGGACAGGGAGAAAAGCAGAGTGCATGAAATGGAGCTTGCTAAGCTCAAACTGGGGAGCCAGGGTGACATAGAAAATAAGAAATTGGAGTTGGAGAGCAAGGGATTGGCCATGGAGGAGAAAAAGATGCTTTTAGAGCATGAGAGAGTGTTGAGAGAGCTGGAGCTAAAAGCGAAGAGCTTAGAGATCAGTCCCTCTGGTGGCAGCATACCATCAGTGCCTGTAGAAGGAAAAGTGTATATTCCCAAGGATGTCATTAAGGATTTCATGAAGCATGAGGACATTGGGCAGTAGTTTAAGGCCTATGAGGTAGCGATGAAGTCCCACCGGGTCCCTGAGAGAGATTGGGGAGCGGGGTTGTGGGGCCGCTTTATGGGTGAAGGAAGGGAAACCTTACTAGCTCTGCCCACTGAGGATCAGATGTCTTATGCCCCCATGAAGGAAGCCTTAGTGACCAGGTATGGGTTGACCCCAGAGCTTTATAGGCAGAAGTTTAGAAATTGCAAGAAGCTGGAGTCTAGTACCTGGGTGGAGTATGTGTCTTTTTTTTGCAGAGCCTTGGATGGTTGGGTGAAGGGTAGCAAGGTAAATGATTTTCAGGCGCTCTATGATTTGGTTGCATGGGAGCACTTGTCCAGTAGTTATTTTCCAGAGCTACGCCAGCACCTGATTGACAGTAAGCTGACTGATCCGAGGAAGCTTGCTGTGGAGGCGGACCGCTGGGTCAGTACCAGGGTCCACAAGGGTCATGTGGGAGACTCCGCCAAAGGTGGGCAGGGTTCCCAGCAGAAGAGTGGGGGGGACAAGGGTAAACAAAAGGAGTTCCAAAAAGGGCCCCAAAGTATTCCCCAAGGGAACCAAGGTAAGGGTTCCCAGACTTCCGCTGAAAAGAAACCATGGGTCTCGCCAGGTAAGCCTGTGCAGAAGGGCCCCAGAACCTGTTTTAGCTGTGGTCAGGTGGGTCACTTCCAAGGAAGTCCCAAGTGTCCCAACACAGTGACCACTGCACCCACTGGTGCACCGCCCCGGGAAATGGCTAGTGTAGCCTTGGGGGAGGAGATGGGTGCCCAAGGTGGGTGGGGTCCCGCAGAGATGTCCCTGGTCTCTTTAGGAGACAGTGAGATGGTCCCTAGGGCCCAGCTGCCTGATAACACTAAAAAGTACAGGCAGTTGGTGACCGTCAATGGCCATAGTGTGGAGGCTCTGAGAGACACCGGAGCCAGTGTGACAGCTGTCAGTTGTCGGCTGGTGTCTGAAGAGCAGGTGGTCCCTGACGCAGTCTACCCAGTAGTTGCAGCTGACAATTCAGTGTGCCTCTGTAAAGTGGCACAAGTTCCCTTTGAGTGGGGGGGGGTCTCAGGTACCTTGAAAGTAGCTGTGAGGCCAGCCATGCCTGTTGATTGTCTGCTAGGCAATGATTTGGAGAGCTCACCTTGGGCGAAGGTGGAGCGGAGGTCTCATTTGGAGATGTTGGGTCTGCCTGATTGGGCATGTGTGACCACTCGGTCAATGGCAGCCGATAAGAGCATTCAAGAGGACCTGGAGCCTGAAAGAGTGGCCCAGGTGCCTGCCGGGAAGAGAAGAGGCAGGGGGCGCGGGAAACTGGCCCCCGAAGTTCCCATGGTCCAGGAGGAGGTAGACCCTGAGGGGGTTGCCCTGGAGCCTACAGGGGAACAAGTAGCTGAACTGGGGGACCTGCCTGAGCTGACGACCCATTGGCAGCAGGAAGGAGGCCCCTCCAGGGAAGAGTTCTGCGAGGAGCAGAAGAAGTGCCCTTCTCTTGTTGGTTTGCGGCAACAGGCTGCAAACCAGGCAACAGGTGATCAGTCCGGATCACATTGGATATACTGGGAGAATGGTCTCCTGTATAGCGAGCCTAAGGTTGCTGAGCCTGGGTCAGCCCGTGTGCTGGTGGTACCCCAGCGCTTCAGAGCCTTCCTACTGGGTCTGGCTCATGATGTGCCTTTAGCAGGACATTTGGGGCAAGACAAGACCTTTGAGAGGCTTGTCACCCACTTTTACTGGCCCCAAATGTGCAAGAGTTCTGATACTCATTGTAGGACTTGCCAGACTTGCCAGGCAAGCGGTAAGAGTGGGAGGAAGCACAAGGCTCCTCTCCAACCTTGCCCTGTGGTCAGCACCCCCTTTGAGAGGGTGGGTATTGACATTGTGGGGCCTCTGGATCCCAAGACATCCATGGGCAACAGGTTCATCCTGGTCTTGGTGGACCATGCCACCCGGTACACGGAAGCCATCCCTCTCCGGACTGTGACGGCCCCCGTGGTGGGTCGTGCGTTGATGGGGATTTTCTCCCATGTGGGGTTCCCCAGAGAGGTGGTGTCCGACCATGGTACCAACTTCATATCCAAGTATATGAAGTCCCTGTGGCAGGAGTGCGGTGTAACCTATAAATTCACCACTCCTTACCACCCCCAAGGTAATGGGCTGGTTGAGAGATTAAACCGGACCCTGAAGGGCATGATTATGGGTCTAGAGGAACCCATGAGGCGTAAGTGGGACGTCCTCTTACCATGCCTTCTGTTTGCTTACAGAGAGGTGCCACAGAAGTCCTTAGGGTTCAGTCCCTTTGAACTGCTGTACGGCCATCCTGTGAGAGGATCTCTGAGTCTGGTGAAAGAAGGCTGGGAGAAAGCTCCCAGTAAACCTCCCCAGGATGTATATAGCTACATGCTGGCCTTCAGAAACCAGAGCGCTTCAGACAACTTGCTCAGGCGAATCTGGAAGCCAGCCAGGAGGAGATGAAACGTTGGTATGATCAGAATGCCACTCTGATCGAGTTTCAGCCTGGACAGAAAGTTTGGGTCATGGCCCCAGTGGAGTCTTGTGCGCTCCAGGATAAGTGGACCGGACCATTTGAGGTGGTAGAGCGCAAGAGTGACGTCACCTACTTGGTGGACTTGCAGTCTCCTAGGAACCCTTTGCGGGTCCTACATGTGAACCGCCTGAAGCCCCACTTGGAGAGGTCCGAAGTGGGCATGCTCCTAGCAACAGATGCTGGGATGGAAGAGAAGACCGAGTCTCTTCCTGACCTCCTGTCTGCAAAGGAGCAAGATGGGTCAGTGGACGGTGTGAACCTCTCTACCACCCTGACCCCTGAGCAGCAGAGTGACTGTCGCCAACTGTTGGGACAGTTTTCTGACCTGTTCTCACTGACCCCCAGTGTCACTCAGTGGTGCGTCCATGATGTGGACACTGGGGACAGTCCTCCAGTAAAACATAAGATTTACAGAGTGACTGACAGGGTCAGAGCTTGCATCAAGGAGGAGGTCTCCAAGATGTTAGCACTGGGGGTGATTGAGTCCTCAAACAGCCGTTGGGCCAGCCCAGTGGTCTTGGTCCCAAAGGCTGCCACACCTGGTGTCACACCAGAACTCCGGTTCTGTGTGGACTACCGAGGGCTCAATTCAGTCACCAGGACTGACGCGCACCCCATCCCCAGAGCTGATGAGCTCATTGATCGGTTGGGGGCTGCCCGGTACCTCAGTACGTTTGACTTAACTTCTGGGTACTGGCAGATTGCCTTGACTGATGGGGCAAGAGAGAGGTCAGCATTCTCCACACCAGATGGGCACTACCAATTCCGGGTGATGCCCTTTGGGATGAAGAATGCCCCTGCCGCCTTTCAGAGGTTGGTCAACCAGGTGTTGGCTGGGCTGGAAGATTTCGGTGCCGCCTACCTGGATGACATTTCAGTGTTCAGTGCCACTTGGGAGGAACATCTGCACCACCTCTGGGAAGTGTTGAAGGCACTGCGGAGGGCAGGCCTCACGATCAAGGTGAGCAAGTGCCAGATCGGGCAGGGTTCTGTGGTGTACTTGGGACACCAGGTGGGGAGCGGCCAGGTGGCGGCCCTACAGCCCAAGATTCATACCATTCTGGCTTGGGAACCCCCCAAGACCCAGACAGAGGGGAGAGCCTTTTTAGGACTCACCGGGTATTACAGGAGGTTTGTCAAAGGGTATGGCAGCATTGTTGCCCCCTTGACAGAGCTGACTTCCAGGAAGCAGCCCAAGAAAGTGAACTGGACTGATGCCTGTCAGGAAGCTTTTGATGCCCTGAAATCTGCCATGTGCACGGCGCCCGTGCTTCAGGCGCCCAACTTCTCAAGGGAATTCATTGTGCAGACAGATGCTTCAGAGCATGGTGTGAGGGCTGTGCTCTCACAGCTGAATGAAGAGGGCCTATACCAACCTGTAGCCTTCATTAGTAGGAGGTTACTTCCACAGGAACAGAGGTGGAGTGCGATTGAGCGTGAGGCATTTGCTGTGGTCTGGGCACTGAAGAGGTTGAGACCATACTTGTTTGGGACTCACTTCCGGGTTCAGACGGACCACAGACCCCTCAGATGGTTGATGCAGATGAGGGGTGAGAATCCAAAACTGTTGAGGTGGTCCATTTCCCTACAGGGGATGGACTTTACGGTGGAACACCGCCCTGGTACAGAACACGCCAATGCTGATGGTCTGTCCAGATTTTTCCACCTTAGTGAAGAGAACTCCCAAGAGGGTGGGTAGTTCTCCCCACATTTCAGCTGGAGGGGACAAGTGTTAGACTTGGCACCATTGGCATGGGTCTCCCTTCCATTTTTTTGCTGTTGCCTCCTGTGTTTTTGCTGGTCTAGATGCTTTGGGCACTTTGCCATGGCTGTTCAGTGCAAAAGTGCAAGTGCTCCCTTTGTAAAGTATTGTTGTGGACTAGTGATTCCATGATTGGCTGTTTGATTTACTTGTCAGACCCTAGTACAGTGCACTATGTGTGCCCAGGGCCTGTAAATCAAATGCTGCTGGTGGGCTTGCAGCACTGGTTGTGCCACCCACAGAAGCAGCTAGTAAAATGTGACTCAGGCCTGCCATTGCAGAGCCTGTGTGCAGTCTGGGACTGCCATGTCGACTTGGCAAGTGCACACACTTGCCAGTCCCTAAACCTTCCCTTTTCTACATGTTAGTCACCCCTAAGGTACGCCCAAGGTACCCCTGTGGGCAGGGTGCATTGTATGTGAAAAGTAGGACATGCCCTGATGTGTGTGGCATGTCCTGATAGTGAAATACTGTCAATTTCGTTTTTCACTATTGCAAGGCTATCTGTTCCCATAGGCCAGAATGGGAAGTTAGTTTATAACATCTTATAAACCTAACTGACCCTAGGAACAAGATAGGAAAATAAAGTTTAATATGCCTGAACTCAGAATGTTAAAGTGCATCTTTTAGTGAGGGTGATTTTTACATTCTGTGTTTGAAAATACCACTTTTAGAAAGTGGGTATTTTCTTGCCTAACAATCCAGTGTGCCTCTGCTAGGTTTGTGTATTGCATGTCTGGCTTTTGGATGACATGGGGCTGGAGAGGGCTGTGGCTCCAGAAGTCTGATGAGTCAGGGCTGGGCTGAATGGACCTGGGTTGAATTTAGAGTAGGGGGAGGAGATTTCCTTTCATCTGCCTGGGCCTGTTCTGCCTTCAACAATACTGTCTCCACCTCCTGCCAGGAAGCTGCACCAGTGAGGACAGAACTGGTTTTGGTTGGGTACAGACACTCTCTGCCTTCAGAGAACAAAGGATTTGTGTGTATAAAAAGTGGGGCCCAGACCCCAGACTTCTGGATCACTTCTGGGAAATCAAGAGGAAACCTTTGCCAAGGAGAAGAGCCGGAGAAGCTGAGGAGGAATACTGCCCCTGTGCTGTTTGCTGTCTGGGGTTGGCCTGCAGTGGCTGCTTGCTGCCAAGGAAAGGAGAAGAAGGACTTTGCTGTTTTGCTTTGTCACCTGCTTGAAGAAAAGATCTCCAAGGGCTTGAAACTGAGCTTGCCTCCTGTTCTGAAGTCTCAGGAACACAAAGACTTCACCCCTTCTGCCTTCCTGCATCTAGAACTGCTGTTTTAGCTGCTACAGAAGGAAATTGCAACACCGAGGCCGGCGAGCAACGCCGTAACCTGCCCGAAGCCGTGAGCGCTGCTCTGACTTGCGACGTAGGCTCACCGCCAGCTGCCGTGCCCCATCGACGCCGTAACCTGCCCGAAGCCGTGAGCACTGCTCCGACTTGCGACGTGGGCCCGACGCCTACTGCTGTGCCGCATCGACTCCGAAGCCGACTTCATCAACGCAGAGCCGATCCTCGACGTGGGTGACCCCGAATCCATTGACATTGCGCCATCGTAAGGAACTGAGGCTTCGGTGCCATCGTGATGTCACCTCCCCGACGCAGTAAGGAACAGTCGTCTCACCTCCCCTGCGCTGCAGTAAGGAACAGAGGCTTCACCTCCCCTGGGGTCGTAAGGAACCAACGCCACGCGGCGCCATCAAAGCATCCCCTCCCCGACGCCGTGAACTGTCTTTGTTTTCTTCATTTCCAGTATACAGTGGAATACGTTACATATGGTTTAAGGTGAAATGTTTTTGGTGGGCGTGCTCACTACGTTTTTCATAGCTCTTAGTTTTGGTGAAGAAAGAGGTACTTTATACTTTAGCAATGCATGTTTGCTTGTGGAAATACTGACAAGGAAGTGTGAAGGCGGTGCATCTTTTAGGCACAAATGAATAGCTGCCAAATTTCTCATGTCCATGCCCGAATAGCTACTCTTGGGTTTTCTTTGTAATCTGGGATTTGTAGTCCTGGTTTTAAAATGGGACTAACAAGACTACAAGCCCCAGATTGCAAAGTAAAAACATGGACTGGAGCAGCTAGTCAAGCGTCGTCCTGGGAAACAAGACAAGGCTGCTAGTATACCCGTTTGAGGAGACCGTATTGCATGTCACAAGGAGGCGGGAGCAATGTCTGTGCCTGTAAATAAAGTGCATGTGGTCCAGAAAGCATGTGTTTTTGGAACCCTACGTGTGTTTAGGGCTGGGGGGTCATGTGAGCATGGATGGTGTGCGTAAGTTCAAGGAGTGTGTTGGTAACTGCATGAAGTTTGCGCGTGAGCTGACGTCTGGAGCCTGGGTCTCCTGCTGGTTTATTAGAGCACTGCATTGTTTGGGTAGTTTCTGATGCTGAGCGCCCTGTCAGTTTATAGTTTGGAAAGAACGAGGCCATGGACAGGTTGGTTAACTAGTCTTGTAGTACACCTTGCGGTACGCTAGCGTTTGAAAATCAGCCTTTACAACTCAGAATAAATTCTTTTCTGTATTGGTTAATTAAAACTGTAACAAAAAATACTTATAAAAAGACATTTATTACATAAATAAAATGAAAAGGTCATAACTACCACAGTTCAAATACCAAGATGGTCTATAAAATCAGCCATGTACATTCATTTCAAGGAAAAATACAATCAATAAAGTGCAACCGAACTCATCTATGAATCGGCCACAATGAAAGGTTAGTTTCGACCAATAAATACAGTGATGCCCATGTTCTACCTTGAAGTGATCAGTGCAGGTTAAAATCAGTATTTTATTCCAAAAGTTATCTTTGGCATACTGAATCATTACGATTTATATTGCACAGCCTTTTCATGTTTCGGCTACAATATAAGTTTCATTTTGACCAATAAAATACAGCATTGGACATGTAAAATTAATTCAAGCAAAAATACATCAACAAGTGCAATATACCTTCTTTCAACCTTACACATCAATAGTAGATCAGTCACAATAAGAGGTTCATATTGACCAATATCCATGTTCTACCTTAAAATTATCAATGCATTAAAAATCAGTATGTTATACTGCAGCAATGTCCTTGTTTTACCTTAAAGTGATCAGTGCACGTTAAAAGCAGTATGTTATACTGGAGATTTTTCTTTGGTATACAGGATCATTCCCTTTTATGCTGTATGGCATTTTCATGTATCAACAGAAACTTCATCAACTTGCAATTAATTTGAGGGTCCACTGGCTCAAGGCTTTTTATTATTGCCAACCTGCATGTTCGTATACCCCCAGCGACTCTTTTTGAGTTGTGTGACACATACTTGCTTTAAAGTGTGGCATAGAAGGATCATATGTATAGAGTTTTTCTTTTCAGATCCACATAGCCTACATGTTGTGGAGCCACTATATTTCCTGGACGGTTGTTCTGCCAATGATGGTAACTGGCCAAATCGAATCACCATCAGCCTTCTCTTTATGTGTACTGAGAATGCCAGGTTAAAGTATGTGCTGGTTTAATCCTGTCGTAGTTTTTGAGGACCATCCAGGCATGCGAGCGCCTACTAAAGCTGATTTTGTCATCCATGAGAGAATGCAATTTTGCAGCTCTGTTTACCACTTGCCTGAATGTTGCAAAGGGCAGATTCTTATTCCAGAGCTCCATTGTATTAGTTAGCGTTATCGACATCTAGAGATATTTATGATGACTAGAGAGAGGGTCCTTTTTCAAGGCTGACCATATGGCATTATTTAACAGGTTGTCTTGGTTCAATCTAATTTTATACCAGGATTTTATTGCTTTGTATCTTCTTTCCAGTACCTGGTGCCTTTTCAACTCGTTTCACAGCCTTGATTCTTTTAAACATATTGGCAAATGTATCAGCAGTTTTCTATTTGATGACTGTCACTTCAGCGTAAATTGGCTGGGTCAAGGTAAGTTCGTAAGATGTCCTTAGATAGTTTATCTTGTAATAACCCACAGAACTAAATCCATTGCTCTTGCACCTTTCATAACTCCACATCATCCTGGAATAATTCCTCACAACCCCCCTCCATTTCACATTGTTTCCCGCTTTAGCGGCACCCTGACCTCGCTGGGCCTCTTGGTTGGGCTTCATTCTTTGTGTATGTTGACAACACTCGCAGGTGGTCCTCTTCAATTACTCCAGTGGTCTATCTGGATCATGTTCCCACCTGATCCTTGACAGTTGATATACCAACTTACTAAAACTCCTACAATAAAGGGGTTTCCCAGGGTCTCACCCCAACTATGGATAAAGGATCTCTGGTTTCCTTTAGTGGATGACAGTCCTATGCCAGCCCTTTGCCAACTCCATTTGTGAGCAGATGTTCTGTGTGTAGCCAATCACATCCTTACACTGGCCACTCAAATTGAAGATACCTTTTGTGAGTGGTTCTTTAATTCACTTGGAAATACTGAAGATCCCTCATCCCTTTACACCCTGCCCCCAGCATGTAGCCGGAATGGTGAACAGACATAATATCGAATTTTTAATATCGAATTGCCAAAATATCGAGTTTTTTTTATATAGAATGGACAGAATATCGAATTGCCAAAATATAGTGGTGCAGAATATCGAAATTCAGGTAAGAAATATCGATTGTCATAATATCGACAGTCATAATATAGTTGTTAAAAATATCGAATTTTTTTATAGTGTTTTAAGTGTTAGTATATGTGTTAAAAGTATGTATTATTTTTGTAATGTATGTTTTAATTTTTTTAAAGTAATGAATTTTATGTTATTTAATTTTTGCGTAATTTAATTCCGTAGCGGGTTGTGGGTTTATAGGGGAATAGGGTGGGAAGTAATTTAATTATAGTAAATTAAATATTAATTTTTAGGAATTATTAATTATTTTTAATTTAATTTTGCGTTTTAGTTCTGTAGCGGGTTGTGGGTTTATAGGGGAATAGGGTGGGAAGTAATTTAATTGTAATAAAGTAATTATTTAATTTTATTTATTGGTATTGATAAATAATTCATTGTTAATTAATTATTAATTGGTAATTAATTTTTATTAATTGGTAATTAATTTGTATTAATTGGTAATTAATTTTTATTAATTTTTTAATTGATAATTATATTAATTGTATTAATTTATTATTCAGAGCGGGTTGTGGGTTTATAGGGGAATAGGGTGGGAAGTAATTTAATTGTAATTCAGTAATTATTTATTTTTATATATTGGTATTGATTATTAATTTATTGTTAATTAATTTTTATTTGGTAATTAATTTTTATTAATTGGTAATTAATTTGTATTAATTGGTAATTAATTTTTATTAATTGATTAATTGATAATTATATTAATTGTATTAATTTATTATTCGGAGCGGGTTGTGGGTTTATAGGGGATCAGGGTGGGAAGTAATTTAATTGTAATTAAATAATTATTGAAAACATTTTTGTGTATTGATAATTAATTTACTGTTAATTAATTATTAATTGGTAAACATTTTGTATTACTTATTCATTTTTGGTATTGAAAATTAATTGGTTGTTAATTAATTATTAATAGGTAATTAATTTTTAATAAATAATATTTATTGGTATTTATAATTAATTAATTATTAAATATGTTGTAATTGGTAATTAATTTTAATTAATTTTTTATTGGTATTGATAATTAATTTTTTTAAATTTAAATATTAAATCATTACTTTCCCTACTGTTGCACTCACTGGAGTGGGAATAGTAATTTTTACCCTCCCGCTATCCAACGCTTCCCTACTGTTGCACTCTCTGGAGTGGGAATAGTAATTTTTACCCTCCCGCTATCCAACGCTTCCCTACTGTTGCACTCTCTGGAGTGGGAATAGTAATTTTTACCCCTACGCTATCCAACGCTTTCCCTACTGTTGCACTCTCTGGAGTGGGAATAGTAATTTTTACCCCTACGCTATCCAACGCTTTCCCTACTGTTGCACTCTCTGGAGTGGGAATAGTAATTTTTACCCTCCCGCTATCCAACGCTTTCCCTACTGTTGCACTCACTGGAGTGGGAATAGTAATTTTTACCCCTACGCTATCCAACGCTTTCCCTACTGTTGCACTCTCTGGAGTGGGAATAGTAATTTTTACCCTCCCGCTATCCAACGCTTTCCCTACTGTTGCACTCACTGGAGTGGGAATAGTAATTTTTACCCCTACGCTATCCAACACTTTCCCTACTGTTGCACTCTCTGGAGTGGGAATAGTAATTTTTATCCCTACGCTATCCAACGCTTTCCCTACTGTTGCACTCTCTGGAGTGGGAATAGTAATTTTTACCCTCCCGCTATCCAACGCTTTCCCTACTGTTGCACTCACTGTAGTGGGAATAGTAATTTTTACCCATACGCTATCCAACGCTTTCCCTACTGTTGCACTCTCTGGAGTGGGAATAGTAATTTTTACCCTCCCGCTATCCAACGCTTTCCCTACTGTTGCACTCACTGGAGTGGGAATAGTAATTTTTACCCCTACGCTATCCAACACTTTCCCTACTGTTGCACTCTCTGGAGTGGGAATAGTAATTTTTATCCCTACGCTATCCAACGCTTTCCCTACTGTTGCACTCTCTGGAGTGGGAATAGTAATTTTTACCCTCCCGCTATCCTACGCTAAAAATATTGAATATTTGTTATTAATATTACGTTAATATAATATATATATGTATTAAAAAATAAAAATGCATGTTTATTTTTTTAAACTTACATTAAATATTTATTCATATTAAGGTTATTTAAGTATTTTTAAGTATGTTTTAGTTAATTATATGTATTATTTTATTAATTTTACATTACTTTTAAGACATTTAAAAAATTCGATATTTTTTACAACAATATTTTGGATTCGATATTTTTGTACTTACCTGTTTGTAGATAGGAATTCGATATTCTGGCATTCTATATTTTTTCCTCGATATTTTGCCAGGTCGATATTTTGCTCCTCGATATTCTGTCAGTGATCCAGCAGGAATGCATTAATTTCCTCTAGGTTAAATATCTATGGGCCAGATGTAGGTGGCCAAATACCGATCGGTAACGCTGAAATTAGCAGAATTTCAGCGTTTGCGATCGGTATTTGGCTGCGAGCAATGTAGGTGAGTTGAAACCTACTAGCAAAATAAGGAAAAGCAAAATTGCGATTCCTTATTTTGCTCTTGCATTTAAGGAATCGGAAATTGCGATTCCTTAAATGCAATGTAAGTAGCACAAAAGTCAGTGCACTTTAGCCTTAGGAATTGCTAATTACCACCAACTTCAAGTTGGTGGTAATTAGCGATTTCCTTTAAAAAGCACTTTTTGCTTTTTTAAAGTGCCATGTGGCACACATACATGCCCTTAGGGCATGTATGTGCGCCACATGTGCACACATGCACATTTCAGGGTGCAACAGGGTGTCCTTTTGACACCCTGGCACCCTTGAAATAGCTTCGCTATTAGCCATTCTTTAATAGCGAATCGCTAATAGTGAATATCTTCCCATTCATTCCTATGGGCCTCCAGCCCATAGGAATGAATGGGTAGGTATTCCTTATTAGCTAATCTCTATTTGCGATTCGCTATTAAGGAATGTTAAGGAATCGCTAATATTTTAGCGATTCCCACCTACATTCCATTTTGCGATTCCTTAATAGCGATTCGCTAAAAATCGCTATTAAGGAATCGCAAATGTAGGATTACCTACATAAGGCCCTATGTCTTGGCGAATCCACCAGGCTTATGAAATAGATGTCATTATACAAGATAGCAGTTCAGAAAATTGTATGATGGAAGACAAAGAGGAGATTCCAGCTCTATAGGCACAAGGCGTTTCTATTCATCAGCAGACTTACACAATACTAAACCGCAAGGTAGCGGCATTAACATGCTCTGGTGGTCACTTGCTCTGATCCCCCTTTATTTCGGGAGGGCATGGGTGCTGCTGTACAATGAGCTTTGTGAAAAGAAGTGATCTTCTCAGATTGAGTTGTTCCTCATCACCACCCTCTGGTGTTTGATCTACTATGTCCATCATCCTGGGAGCACTGAGCCACTCTGATACGCTGAATTTCTTTTGCTAGACAGGATTGCGGTTCGATGGCTTGGGGCACTCTGTCCATTACCGCTGCCAGTAAGCCAAATTGTTGTTATAAGCCTTACTATTCAGACTTCAAAGCAATGGTCGCTCTGTGGGCACGGTCTTCTCTGGTACTCACGCCTCCAGTTATTAGGAAATGGGCTCGGCTCAGGGGGTGAAGATGCACTGTGAGGGCAGACTGCCATTTTTAAGGTGACTACCACCTCTCATCTCGCAATTCCCTGCTACCTCTCATCACTCCCTCACATTCCCTATCTGCTCTCCATGGTGCCTCCTCACACATGCTACCTTCCTGTACCACCTCAGGCTGTGCACTGGTCTACCTCTCGCCTCCCTCCCCTCTGAGTGCCCCTCCCACTAGTCTCTCTCTCTTGTACTCTCTCTCGCTCTCTCACAGACTCTTCCCACCTCTCTCATATTGGTTCACTTCAGGTCTTTGAGCACAGTTTCTTTCTTTCCTGTGCCTTTTTATGATTTCCATCCCTCAAACCCACGCTCTACTCCTCTTCATGGGGTGTCTTCTGAGTGCACAGGCACACCCTTGTTATGCGTCTGTGGTATGCTCTCCTCTTCTTTCTCTGTTTCTCACACACTCTTTCTGCTTCTCTGTCTGGAGTTCATTCACCACTTCATGCATAAACTACCCATCCCTCTCCATCTTCCTTTCTATCTATTTTATGCAGCTCTCACCCCTATCTATTCACCATGCCACATACTTCCACTACACAAATACACTACACACCACACAATTCCACAACTCACAAATCCAATTCAACCCACATAATTCCACTCCAAACCACTTACATCCACCCCACTCCAAACCAAAACACATGGGTACATTGTCATTTACAGCGCCAATAGCTCTAACTCTCGCAAATGCGAGACCAATTGCATTGCAAATACTTGTCTCACTGTGAGGTCTCATCCCCATGGTCACATTTGCGACCCATGGCTTGCACCTGGCACTGCACTTGGCGACCCCTGCACTAAGAGACCTAAAAAGTGTCAGGAGCACTAAACAAGGCTTCATGAGCTTTTTTTCCTTTCATTATGTTTAACTCTCAAAATCATTTACATTTTGGCTGCCATAAAATATTTTAGCAGTGAAACTGCCCTGCACTGAAACAATGTTGCTATTTGTGGCCTGCGGGACATGGGCTGAGCTGCTTTTGAAGCTTGCATCTCCAGCAAGAAACCACCACGCTTGGTGTAAACTGAAAATAACAAAACCTGTAACATAATTTATTGTTGCTGATGGAGAGGAATGAGGGAGCTGCTGAGCGACCAGAAGAGAGGAAGAAGACACAACAGATGGGTGAGACACAGAGGCAAAGGTTAGTGTGTGTGTGTGTGTTTGTGTGTGAGTGTGAGACAGAGTGCTAGAGAGCTTCAGAGAGAAAGTAAAATATAGAAACAGCTTAGAGGGATGGACAGATGAAGAGATATATGTTGGAGAGATAGAGATAGGTGTGCGACGGAGAGACAAGAGACATTTAAGACAGAGCGGCGAAAAAGATAACTGACATAGATAATAAGAGAGAGATGTGACAGGCAGATAGATGAGAAAGGTACGATAGAGAAATAGAAGGGAGGCAGGTGTAAGAAAAGGGGTGGAAAAGAGACAGCCAGAAAGACACAGCACAGAGGGGTGACAGATGAAAGGCCCGTTAGTGATAAAGGCTTCACCAATACAAGATCCAGCTGCACAGAGACAGCCCCACTCTGAAAAATTGTGAATCAGATCGATAGCTGAACCAACACTGGATTTTAAAGAATAGATTTCCAATTGATGGAATATTAGCTCACTGGGGAGTCCCTAAGTATGATTAAAGTAGTGGTTTTATTGGTTTAGGTGGCGAAAGCTTTGCACAGTGGAGATAAAGATTGTGTTCAACGCCTAGTGGCACTCTTATCTGGGGCTTTTTCAAGGCTTTAACAGATCATATGGAGCCTTGTTTAAACTTATTTAGAGTTTAATATCACTTACCTCTGATGTAGATCCAATAGGTCTGAGCAAAGTTGTAGTTATGTGGACTGCGTTAGAAAATTTGTCTAACTTTACAGGTGACTACCAGTTGTATCTGAGGAGGTGATATCTATGGTTCTGGCTTAGCTTGGTTGAATCATAGTTGAAATATAGGTGGTAACAAACACAGTTATTTTTCTGTTTTTATTACTGGTGTTTCTTTTTATCCGCCTTGCGCTTATTACTTGATTTGCTACTGCAGTGATATCCCTTCTTATGATGTCATCAGAGTAAAATGTCATGTGGTGTCACTTCTTAGGATGACTTTGGGTGAAAGTTCATAGGATGTCAAATCCTGTGATGTAATTAAGGGTCAAAGGGCACATGATGTCACTTCTGCTACCCCGAAATTGTGGTGAATGGATGTCCATGCTCGTCCCAGTTTAGTATCTTCAAAACTGGGATTGATCTTTAAGTTTTGAGAGTTTGTGAATCATAAGCCATTCATTTTCAAAGAATTTTGTTTTTTTCCACCCACAGTTTTCTTTTGCAATCTTCTTTAAATTTATTTAGGAGCCAACTAGTGGAAGAGTCAGTGATTCCCTTCCTTAAACTTTTTGTTAGTTTCGAAAGCAGTATTTTTAACTTCTTTAATTCCAGGGTGAACCATTCATTTCTTTGAACAGATGATGGCCTGCTATTTTGTCAATGTTTGTAGTTCCTTAATAGTGTGTTTTGCAGGGTTAAGATCATTTCCATCCAAAGTGTTAACATACCCTCTGGTGAAGCCTTCCCCGAGATTTTATCCTTGAATAATTTGGTGTCATCTGATGTTTTCCATGCTGTTAATTTCTCTACATTTTTTGTGGTCCATTTTATCCTCCTTAATTTACTGTCAACCGAGTCAAGTCCAAAGTGGAATAAGTGATTGGCTCATGGCAAGTTAAGGTATAACATTGTTAAGGTGGGAAAATGATCACTTTCAGACCGCTATAAAACAGAGAAATCATGTCAGTGACTGAAGACAAATCAAGGTGTTATCTAGAATTGAGCTTTCATTGTTTGACCGATGTGTGATGTTGCCGGATGAAGAAAATTTACCTCAAAGAAAACAGCGACAGACAAACAAAGCAGTCATCGATTTGTTTTCCTAATGGATCTTGCCTCTGTGAATTTCTTACTTAGAGACCAATAGGGCTTGTGGCTGCTGGGGTTGTTGTTAAGCTAATTTTTGTTGTTGTGCATTATTAGATTAAAGTTGCCAGTTATGAACACCTCTAGACCAGCAAAGTTACAAACAAGTGTCTCAAGCTCGTCTAAAAAGTGCCTGACTGCGTTTTTTTATCAGTGTTATGCATATTTAAATAAACGTGGCTCAGCAGAATATTGTGCAGTGTTTTACTGAAGACTAGATTTTCAATTATGACAGGTTGGAAGAATAGGCAGGTTATCTACAAAGGTTTAACAGTAACTTCTGCAGCTTTTAAGATATATATTAACATGCCTCCTCACAGCCTACCTCTGCTGCGCTAGACAGTTGCTAATACAAACCATTCGTAGAAATCGATGTGAATTGGAATTTTGCACCATGTCTACTGGAGGCAAATAATATCCCATTTCTGTAAAAAGATTTTTGTATCTTGATTTAATAGCGCCTTTTTAGCACCTTTTTAAAGCCTGCCACATTCCTTGATAATATTGTGAAAGGGTTTCCCTCCATTCCAAACCTCTCAATCGATGTCTCTGCTTGTAAGCTAGGAGCACTGGTTTGGGCCTCTCCCCAGTATAAAGGGGAGCCAACTGCAGTCTTCTCTATTATTTGGGGGGTTAACGGTTGTATAACAGTGGGGTTGATTGTCTTTGGTTACTGTGATGTGAACTGCCTCAATTTTATTTATTGCACAGTCGTTCATTCCTGATGTTCCTTTTAGGACACTGCACATGGCTTTTTAGTTTAGCATATTTAAGTTTGAGGAGCTAGCACAGCAGGATCAATTTCACTCTCCTTCTTATATAAATTGATCCCCCAGTTGGAAAATACTTTTTTGTGATTATACACCGATCAAATATTTCTGAAGTTTTCCAGGTTACCTGTGTGGCCTCCCTTTGTATATTCAATGGATATTCAATACTAGCTCGATTAAGGACGTCCTCATATCCTCTGGACTCATATTCAGGGGGAAAAATCAAAGTACTATTGGTTGGTTCTCCTTCTGAAAGATGTGATATCCCATTGACCGAGCCCGATGCCTGGCGCAGTTGTATATTGCCAACCACTGTCATGTTGTTGAGCGATGTTGCAGGAGGCTGGCTACGTTATGATGTTGGGGCGTCATTTATACAATTTCTTAGATGGTGTCTGTATGTAACTGTACAAGAACAGGCTTGTGTCAAGTTCTTCAGACTCCTTTGGGGTGAATAATTGATTCCAGGCTGGTTACTAGGGCCACAACTGGATAGCTCTTAGAATTTATTCTTAAAGTTCCAGGGGGAGACTTTGAGGATGCCATTACTGTGACAATGAATTAATCTGTTTCGGTATGTGGTTTGTTTGTGTCACCCTTTGTTTGTGTTTGTGATTTCTTGATAGTACTGTGAGATGCTGAAGCTATTAATAAAGCTGTATTGTTGCCATTGGGGTTGGTAAGCAGAGGCATCTCATTGACAACTCCAAAGGAAGAATTATGGGGAAAAAGAAGGATGACTTGAAATGTTATGATGCAAGGATTCTTGAAAGCAGTTTTATTATATTAGGTGCAGAAATTGGACACCCATTTTTTTCCACCAGGGCTGGCCCACTGTTGTTTGACTTATTTGTGGTGGTGTTTTTCCTCTGGGGTTTTGCTTGTTTTTTTTCTCTATTTAATGGACGTATAGTTGAGAATGGAATATGTCTATTTGATTTTGTGAACTGATTGGTGGTGTCAAGGGTGGTTTCCTCGGGATCGGATCGATGCTAAAAATGGTCCACCTCCTGACAACTCCAAAGTCTGAATACTGTTATAGTACAGACTGATGAAGGGATCAGGCGAGGGAAGGAAAGGAAGGGCACAGCAGGGAGGGAGATCTGTAGAATACAAAGACAAGAATGACTCTATCTGGATTGTGTAAATACATACAAGTAGTAATCAAATATAAAACTCATATAATACCTGTAAAATAAAGGGAAGAGAGGTTGTAACCTATGTTGTTCCTAGACAACTAGGACTGGTTAGACCTGAGCTTTTGCAGCTGAAAATAAAGAAACAACAATTCAAGATATAAACACAATGGGGTCGAATCCGATTCGGGCCGGAAAAAGCACCGACCGACTCGGAGCCGGAAAAATTACCGACCGACACGTACCAGTGGCGCCCGACACGCCAAGTACGATGCAAGCCGCGATAAATCCGACCGACACGTTAGGAAACCAAGCCGACCGACCGAGCCGCTCGGAAAATAGCAATCCGGCCGGAAAAACACGCTAATCCAACCGACCGACACGCACCCGGAACAAATCCGACCGAATCGTACCCGCCAACTCCAAACCGCAAAGTACGATGCAAGGCGCGAAAAACACGACCGAGTCGGACGGAGGA
This sequence comes from Calotriton arnoldi, assembly GCA_963921515.1. Lineage (NCBI taxonomy): Eukaryota > Metazoa > Chordata > Amphibia > Caudata > Salamandridae > Calotriton > Calotriton arnoldi. The sequence continues at coordinate 1,275,669 of CAWUFW010005750.1, forward strand.
CAAGCCGTACGACCGACACGCATACAAAACCGAGCCGAAGCAACACAATACACCGCGACCGACGCGTACGCAGCATACAAAACTGCACAAACACAGCGTGAACGAAACGGAAAACACCGTACGAGACCAATGCAGGGTCCGACTCGGTCACAAGAACGTTTCCAACATACACAAACAGCACAAAGGAAAAATCAACCAAAAAAGGCCAAACAAGCAATTACCAAGCCAATAAATACTGGGGGGGTGGGGACAGAGAACAAAGACACACCCACAACTCCACCTATATAAAGGACACAAATCACAACCATGAGCCTTTGCAAATGCCATTCCACTGCCAGCACCCAAGAGAAAGCAACCACACACCCACAGCTCATCCCTCACACAAGCCACACACCATCAGCACACCAACAAATACCTACCTCACATACACCCAGCAAAACACACACTCACACACCCTCACCTGCACACCAACACACACATCACTCACCATCACCACCCATCACCATGCCCCCAAGAAGAATCACAAGTTCCTAGATTGTGAATTGGAAGTCCTGGTAGACGAGATCTTCAGGGTAGAGCCACAGCTGTTTGGCACATTGGTCCAACAGACCCCCATGTCGCAGAAAACCAAGATGTGGGAGAGGATCATCAACAGGGTGAACGCCCAATCACCATGTCGGCGCACAAAGACCGACATCCAGAACAGGTGGTATGACGTGCGCAGGAGGGTACGGAAACTGCTGAAGCAAGACTACATCAACAGCCAACACACCGGCAGTGGCCCTCCTGCCAAGCCAATATACCTCAGGCCCTGGGAGGAGAAGGTGCGGGCCATCCTACCGCCAGTGAGCATATATGGACTAGAGGACATCCCAGAGCCTGGTGAGTACACAACAAATGTACACAATATACTGCCACAAAACACACACACATCACTGTCAAGGGGAGAGTCAAACCATGCACTCATAGCAATCACACAGCAACCAGAACAGAATCATCCCAAAATGTGTATGTCAGTCAGAGAAACACAACACATGCCATCAAAAAAGTCACATCCAACCGTGCCAACACATGTACAAACACAACCACAACTACAGCTAGGCAGTGGCACAAATAGAACTAACAAACACATCCACACATGTAGCCACCACAACAACACCAACACACAGTGAAGACCACTCAAAGGAAGGAATTCTGTGTATGCTGGCCAAGTCAGTGTAGCCAATAGCATCATGGGAGTCGCAGTCACACATATTGCCCCCCACAACTGTCCCATCAACACCACCCTGAACCATGCTCACATCACAGGGAGTGGAGAAGGACTCACAAGATGGCTGACACTGGCTACTGCTGTGGGGAGCACAAGGCCCTGCTGCCAACTGTGCACCAACAAACAGCAGGACACCACTGACTGACATCCTGAGAGACAACTTCCACTCCCTGCAATGCAAGCACGTTCCATGGTGGGATATCTGGCTGGCTGGCTGGGTGGGAAGGGGGACTTGCAGCACTGACTATAGTCACCAGCACCTCCCCTCACCCCCCCAACACAAACTCCACAGTACCCACCTGGTAGAATGCAATGCCCTCCATCCTAACACAAGATCCCACAAAGCACCACCACCCTGGGTTATGTTGTGTGAAGCACAGGGACACTCTTGGGACTCTTAGCCAAACAACTGCCAGGACAACACTCCCAGCCATCCTGTCAGCACAGCCAGCCCACCCCACAGGGAAGCAGAGTCAAAAGGAAGGAAGCATGGGCATGCTGGGAAGGGGGTGGAGGCAATAGCATGATGGGAGTCGTAGTCACAGACATAGCTCACCCCACAACTGTCCCATCAACACCACCTGAACCATGCTCACATCACAGGGAGTGGAGAAGGACTCACAAGATGGCTGACACTGGCTACTGCTGTGGGGAGCACAAGGCCCTGCTGGCAACTGTGCACCAACAAACAGCAGGACACCACTGACTGACATCCTGAGAGACAACTTCCACTCCCTGCAATGCAAGCACGTTCCATGGTGGGATATCTGGCTGGCTGGCTGGGTGGGAAGGGGGACTTGCAGCACTGACTATAGTCACCAGCACCTCTCCTCACCCCCCCCAACACAAACTCCACAGTACCCACCTGGTAAAATGCAATGCCCTCCATCCGAACACAAGATCCCAC